>CAUYRH010145716.1:0-61936 GCA_963574655.1 Perodicticus potto | reverse complement strand
AGGATATAAAGGGCATCCAAATGGTGGCAGAGGAGGTCAAGCTCTCACTAATCACAGATGAAATGATCTTATATTTAGAGAACCCCTAAGACTCAACCATAAGATTCCTGGCAGTGATAAAAAAATACAATAATGTTGCAGGATATAAAATCAATGTCCACAAATCAGGAGCCTTGTATATGCCAATAACAGCCAAGATGAGAAGCTAATCAAGGACACAATCCCCTTCACAATAGCCTCCAAAAGAAAAAATGAAATACCCAGGTTTCATTAGGTTTCGTATACCTAATGAAAGAGGTGAATAGTCTCTACAAAGAAAATTATGAAATCCTAAGAAAATAAACAGCAGAAGACATTAGCAAATGGAAGAACATACCATGCTCTTTGCTGAGAAGAAACAACATTGTTAAAATGTCTATACTATCAAAGTGGTTTAAAGATACAACTCTATCCCCATTAAAATACCAACATCATAATTTGAAGAACTGGAAAAATTAGTTCTTCATTTCATATGGAACCAGGAGAAAAGAAAAAAAAGTACCTTATCACCAAGGAATTTCTTATAAAAAAAAAAAAAAAGAAAAGCTGAAGGCATCACTCTAACAGACTTTAGTTTATATTACAAGTTCACAGTGATCAAAACAGGATAGTTAGGGCACAAAAATAGAGACATAGACATATGGAACTGAAAAACCAAGAGATGAAACCAGTCTCTTATAGCCATTTGATCTTTGTGAAACTGAACAAAAGCATACACTAGAGAAAAGAACCCCATTCAATCAATGGTGCTGTAAGAACTGGATGACCACATGTAAAAGACTAAAATTGGACCTGTACCTTTTATCACTTACAAAAATTGATTCAAGGGCGGCACCTGCGGCTCAAAGGAGTAGGCGCCGGCCCCATATGCCGGAGGTGGCGGGTTCAAACCCAGCCCTGGCAAAAACGTGCAAAAAAAAAATTTGATTCAAGATGGAAAAAAGTCTAAGATAAGAAACACTAAAAATTCTGGGGGAAAGTATCAGAAAATCTCTTGATGATGTCAGCCTGGGGTAAGATTTTATGAAGAAGAATTCAGTGGCAACTGCTACAACAATAAAAATAAACAAATGGGACTTAATTAGACTGAAAAGCTTTTGCACAGCGAAGGACAAAGACAACAAAGCAAATAGACAACCTTCCGAATGGGAAAAGATATTTACATGTTATGACTCTGACAAATACTTGATAAGTAGGAACTATAGAGAAATCAAATTAATCACCAAAAAGAGCAAGCAATTCCATCTATCACTAGGCAAGAGGAATATTTCCTGAGGAAGACAGATGAATGGCTAACATATGAAGAAATGTTCATCATCCCTAATCAGCAGAGAAATGCAAATCAAAATCACCCTGAGATATCACTTAACCCCAATGAGAATAGCCCACATCACAAAATCCTAGAGTTGCAGGTGCAGGTGGTGGTTTTCAGAGAAAGGGACACTTTTACACTGTTGGTGGGACTGCAAGCTAACACAGCCTCTTTGGAAAGAGATATGGAGATTCCTCCAAAAAATCAAATTAAACCTCTCATTTGACCCTGCAAACCCATTACTAGGCATCTACCCAGAAGAAAAAAAAAAAATCTTTTTATCATAAAGACATTTGTACGGGAATGTTTATCACAGCTCATTTTACAATCGCCAAGATGTTGAAACAACCTAAATGCCCATCAACTCAGCATGGATTAACAAGCTGTGGTATATGTATACCATGAAGTACTATTCTGCTATAAGAAAAGATTGTGACTTTATATCTTTTGTATTAACCTGGATGGAGTTGAAACACATTTTTCTTAGGAAAGTATCACAAGAATGGAAAGACAAATATCCTATGTACTCAATTTTATTATGAAGTCAGTAGAAGATCTATCACATGCCCACATAGGAGAGAAACTTAATTCTATTCATGTTTGGGGGGTGAGTAGGGGAGGGGGAATGAGAGAGGAGGATTGATGTGCTCCCACTTAATAGGCTCAAGGTAGGATATGTGACACAACTTTTGGGTGTGGAACACAACTGTAAGAGGGACTATACCTAACAAATTCAAAAATTGTGGCCTCACAATAACCTGAATTTTATTTTTAAGGAATTTACCTAAGTGTTTTTGTTATGAGTGTGTTCTTAATTTCATCAATTGATTTCATTCCACCTATTTTGGAAATCATTTGATTTCCCCCCCCCCTTAATGTGGTAACTTGATATGGTACATAAATTAAAATTTTCAATGTAAAACTGACCATTGAATGAAAAACACGTGTTAATTTCCCCTTCATATACAGCTCTTGTTAGGGTTTATTAACAAAGTGTTAATAATCTTACAGAATTAATTGGAAATTGTGCCTTCGTATTCTATTATTATAATCTTGTAGCCCAGGCGCAGTAGCTCCTGGCTACAATCCCAACACTCTGGGAGACCAAGGCAAGTGGATTGCCTGAGCTCAGGAGTTCAATACCAGCCTGATCCAGAGTGAGACCCTATCTCTGAAAAATAGCTCAGTGTTGTGGCAGGTGCCTGTAGTCCTAGGCACTCCAGAGGCTGAGGAAAGAGAACCTCTTGAGCCCAAGAGTTTGAGGTTGCTGTGAGCTGTGCACAGCACTCTACTGTGATAAAGTGAGGGTGATAAAGTGAGACTCTGTGTCAGAAAAACAAACAAACAAACAAACAAACAAAAACCCTATCTTATGTAATTCTAGAATGATAGATTTTTTTAATAGAACTGCCAGTGAAATATTTGGCCCACTGCTTTCAATATAGGAAGATTTTTATAAGTAAAATACTGTTCTAATAATGATAGAACTACTCAGTTTTAATTTACTTCTAAGATATTTTTGGTGAATTATCTTTTTCTTGGAATTCATTACGTTTTATCTATATATACAATGTATTAGCATAAAGCTTCTAATAAAATTCTTTTATTATTTTTTTCATGTCTAAATGATCTATTACAATGTTTTATTTTTCATTCTTAATTTCTGTTGGCAGAGATTTATTGAATTTTTTAGAGCACTTTTAGATTTATAACAAAACTGCAAAGAGTACAGAGAGTTGCAATATTGTCTAAACTAACATCCTTTATTATTAATGTTTTATATTAGTAACATAAGTTTTTCAAAATTAATGAGCTAATAGTAGGATACTATTAATAATTAAAATCAATACTTTATTTATAGTTTTCTACTTTTTACATACTGTGTGTTTTCTGATTCAGTATCCAAATAGGAGTATCAAATTACATTTAGTTGCCATGTCTCCTGAGTGTCCTCTAGGCAGTGACAGTTTCTTACACTTTTCTTGTTTTTAATGTCAACACTTTGATAAATATTGGTGAGGAATTTCGTAGCAATTCCATCTTTGGGGATTTGTCTGATGCTTTTCTCATGATTAGGCTGGAGTTTGAGTGTATGAACTCTTAGGGAGACATATGACTTTTGATATTGATCCAGATCACATGGCTTAGGTAGAGTTTGTGAGCATTCTCCATGGTAAAGTTACTCTTCTTTCTTTCTTTAATGACTGTGTATTCTTTGAAAGGAGGTCACTATTTGTTGCATCCTTGGTGTGTGTAGTCACAATAAGTAGAAAGTTATGCGCCACCTCTCTCAGGATAGAATATCTGCATAAAGTATTTGGAATTTTCTGTATAGTACATTTGTCCCTTCTCTTACATTTAGTTATTTTTCAATCACTTATTTTTATGAGGATTCATGGGACATTAATTTTATATGTTAGGTTATAATCCAATACTGTTTTATTTTCTTTCTCAAATTGCTTCAGCTTTGACCCTTGGGAGATCCTTCAGTTTGCTCGTGTCTCTTAAATATAGCTTTATCTGTGTCTATGTTTGTGTGTATATGTGTGTGTTTGTTCTTCTAATGAGAACATTCTTACTTTCTGTCTCTATAAGATATTGTAGGCTCACCTTTTTATTTTTCTTCTTCTTTCCTCAAATCAGCAATTTCTTTAAGAATTCCTGCTTTCTTTTATTGGAGAATGATATTGTAAACTGAGATCTGAGCACTAGGTATGCTCATTTCCACTGGGGTTTCATTTCTAGACTGTCAGCTGATATGTGTGTGTACCGCCCTACATGTAACTACTCTTGTGTGTATATGCAACCATATGTATTTCTATTAAGCTTAACATGAGTTTGTGCTAATGTCTCCAACTTTAACCCTTTACCACCTGGATCATTTTAGCCTGATCATTTTGCTTATCTGTAAACTCCCACTCCAACAGTGAGTATAATGGTGAGCATAGCTGCCTTGCACTCCAACAGTGAGAAATCTGTCACCATTTGCCTTCCTTTTACAGCTTTTTAAAAATTATACTTGTAAAAATATTGATGTCTTGTAGTACTGAATCTTCCAATCCATGAACAAATGCTATCTCTCCATTTATATAGATCATCTTTGATTTTTTCATTAGAATTGCATAATTTTTTTTTTTCATATGGGCTGGGATTGATGAGAAGATGTGATAAGCAGCCACTGCCATGATTAGCATCAGATGCCCATCCCAATGGCCATGAAGGTGCCAAACGTTCCGCCAGTCTGCATCATGGTTTTCTCAATGCCACCCATCAGCTCCCAATCCTGCATTCCAATCCAGAGACAGGAAAAGGTCCCAAAGAGTGCCCCAGCCACCTTGCCTATGGCATATCCCATCACAAAGCCCATCTTCATGCAATCAAAGCAGCTTGGCTGAGATTGTCCATAGGGACCCATGGCCACCAGCATCTCGCCCGCGGCCTCAGTAGCTCAGCCCATTATGAGTATTTTTAAAACTGAATTTGTAATTAAAATATTTACCCCAAAGAAAACTCTTTTCCATATGGTTTATAAGTTCTGTTAAACATTATAGAAAAAATACGAAATCTATAGAAAGTATTTGAAAAGATTAGGTGGAAATAATTCTCATTTTTGATGTATTATCATGATTCAAGAATTAGACAAAGATATTACAAGAAAAGAAAAATATAACCCAGTATCCTTCATGAACACAGACACAAAAATCCTTAATAAAATATTACCAAATAGAATTAAGCAGTATCTATCTAAAAGGATAATCCATCATGATTAAGTAGGATTTATTCCAGAAATGCTGCCATTTAACTTTTGAAAAATAAATGTAATTGAACATACAAAGATAATAAAAGATAAATGTCATAAAATCATCTAATGGATGCAGGAATATAATTAAAATTTAGCACCCACTCATAATAAAGTGCTCAACAGACTAGGAAGGGAAATTTAATAAAAAGCATGAATTAAAAATCCACAGCAACCATCATTCTTAATAGTGAAAGACTAAAAGATTGCAAAGAAGACAAAATGTTCATTCTCAAAACTTCCATGTTAACATTGTAGGGGGGAGTTTTAGCGATTGCAATCAGGAAAAGAAGACTATAAAAGGAACATAGTTTATAAAGGAAGAAAGAAAGCTGTCTTTATCCACAAAGACATGATAATTTTGTAGAACATCGTAAGGAATCTATGAAAAAGCTAAAGCAACTAACAAATGAATTTGTCAAGTTTATAGACTATAAGGTCCATGTATAAAAAATCAATGGTATTTCTATGTAATAGTTAACCAATTTTGAAAAATGCAGCCCTCTTTGCCTACTTGCCCTACCAATGGAGGCCCATTTGCTGTCTACAGCAAATGCATGCTGCTCTGTAAGCCTTCTTACTCTGTAAGCCTATCCTTTTCTTCCTCAATAACCTTTGTTTCATGTTTGCCTTAAAAGTAAAAAAAAATGTTTAAATATTTCCTATAATAGCATCAAAAAACATGAAATACTTAGGGATAAACTTAACAAAATATGGACAATACTGATACACTAAAAACTAAAAAGCATTGCAGGGACAAATTAAAGGAAACCTAAAACAATGAGAGTTGTACCACAGGCATGGGATCAAAGCCACAATACTGTTCCAGCGGCAAACACTTCCCAAACTAATCTACAGATTCAACACAATCACAATCAAAATCCCAGCAGGCTTTCACATAGATATAGGTAAATTGATTCTAAAGCATCCATGGAAAGGTCAAGAAACTAGAATCAAACAGCTGAGGAGTGAAGGAAACAAAGCAGAAGGAATCACACTGATTTTTTAAACTTATTATAAAGCTACAAGCATCAAGACAGCGTGGCCCTGGTGTAAAAATAGACATATAGATGAATTAGTGTAACGGAGTTCAGACAGACCCTCAAATACATGGTGGATCCATTTTCAATAAGGATGCCAAGGTTATTTCAATGGGGACAAAATAGCTTTTTCAACAAATAGTGTCTGAATAATTACATATGAGACTAAACATTTACTTCATACCCTACACATAAAAATTAATGAAAATAAGCCTAAACCTGAAACAACCTAAATGTTCATTAATGGATGAATAGCTAAATCAATTGTGGTATATCCATATGTTGGACTACTACTCAATGATAAAAAGGAACGTATTACTTTGAAACACACAATAACGTAGGTGACTGGATCACAGACCTAATCATAAAAGCTAAAATTATAAAACTTCTAGAAGAAAACAGAAAATCTTTGTGATTTTGGAGCAAGCTCAGATTTCTTAGTATACCAAAAGTGAAATCAAAAAAGAAAGAAAAATCCTTATAAACTAGATATCATCAATTATCATTAAGAAAACAAAGAAGCAATGTGTACAATGTGAGGGATTGCCCCTTGGGTGAAGGGCTCAACTACAATCGAACTTTACCTTAGAATTGAAAACAATGTAACCTAAAAATTTGTACCCTCAATAAAAAGAAAAAACAAAGAAATATTAGTAAAGGAAAAAAATGTAGCAAAATGTATATTATCTAAAAATTAGTATATATGTACTCATTACAATGGTTTTGTGTAATGGGAAGAGTTTATGGAAAAAGGCCTTCAGTTATTTTTAACACCCAATTATTTTTATCTAAAAATACTATTAATATCTTGTTTATTATTAAAAGAAATTCTTCCACTTCCTTAAAATCAAAAAAATAAAAATTTTTATTTCTTTCCTTGTTGCTAAAAGCAAGCCATAAATGGAAAGAAAAAATAAACCACAGATATATCTCATAAAGGACTTTAATCCAGTATAAAAGAAAAGTTCTTACAACTCAATGAGATAACCTGAATAAAAAATGGGCAAAATATCTGAACAGGCACTTTCCAAAGGAAATTATGCAAGTGTCAGATAAGCCTATGAAAAGATACTTAACATCATTAGGGAAATGTAAATTATAACCACAATTAGATACCACTATACATCCACTGAAGTGGCTAAATTTAAAAAGACTAAAATAATACTAAGAATATCAAGCAACTGAAACTTCTTTACCATATTGCCAGGAGGAATGCAAAATAGTATAGTGACTTCAGGAAACAGTCTGGCAGATTCCTCTAAAGTTACATATACTTGTCGTAAGACACCGCAATTCCACCCGTAGGTATTTACTTAAAAGAGAAATAAAAACATGTCACACACAGAATTGTGATTTACATACACAGCAGCTTTATTCATAATAGGTCAAAACCTGAAACAGCCTAAATGTTCATAAATAGGTGAACAGCTAAACCAATTGTGATATGTTCATATGCTAGATTATTATTTTATGATAAAAAGGAACATATTAGTAATATACACAGTAACATGGCTGAATATCAACATGGATAGATTTCAAAAGCATTATGCTGAACAAAAAATGTCAGATATAAAAAGAGTACGTATTGTATGGCCTATTTATTTGAAATTCTAGAAAAGTCAAGTTTAATTTATAACCACAGAAAGTTCATAAGTAGACAAATAAGGGTGGCTGTTAGGGTGAAGGGGAACTGGCCGCAAAACGGCTATCGAGAACTTTTGGATGACAGATATATACTACATCTTGGTAGTGGTGGTAAAGCAGGTGCCCACATTTGTCAAAACTCTCCAAATCATAAACTTAAAATACTTGGATTTTATTATATCTAAATTATTCTCATTTAAGAAAATTAATAAAGGTGGGCAGAGGATATCATCTTTAGTCTCATATTCGCCCCTTCCAATTAAATCTTGAGTCAACAATGTGGTCTATCACGATTCTAAGACAGTAGACGTTTTAACATCCTGAACAAATTTTTACATGTTGGCTTATAGTTAATATTCATTTGCAATCAAATTTCCATGATAACAAATTCTAAAATTAGAAAAGAATCCCTACCTTTGGTTTTTAATACGTCTCATGCTTACTTTGAAATACAATCTGCACTCATCTCAGTTGCGGTTTGAGGAAGTCATAAAATAAGACCCTTCATTCCCTCCTGACCTCTGAACCATTTGAGAGACAGACAGATGCAGCTTCTACATCAGATTAATTGCTGGAAAAGGCTGGGTTAGAGAATGTAATTTAGCTTTGTGCCAACAATGGCCAGCTAATAACAAATGCATAATTCAAAACACTTGCTCACCAAGGCATGGGCTGTTTTGTACAAGCACAGGGCTCCCCACACAGAGGCAGAGAACCATCACTGCAAGACTCACAACATTGCTGGCAAGAGACCACAACACAGATTCTCTGCAAGTCTGACAAAGCCAAACGAAGAGGAGAAAGGGCCTGGATGCCCAGTTGTGTGTCTTAAACTCTCTTCTTTCCTGCGGAGGTGGGAGGGAGAGATCAGGGTTTATGCATGTCCTAAGCTCTATGAAAAGAATCCATCCCCATCCTCTGCTTTCTCACCAAAGTATAGATTAGCATTTCTCAACCTTTCTTCTACTTTGACATATACAACAGGTAAAGTTCATATACATCACACATTAAGGCACAATTCATGGTATGCTAGCTGTAGGGCCACACTTTCTCTTCTAAAGTGACTATATTTAATTGAAAGTGACATTAGGGATACCTCCTTTATTTCATTTTAAATTACGTTGGTAAGGAAGTAATTTACAAATTTCCATATTTTATTGGTTTAAAACTCTTATTTTCTCAATCTCGAAATGACACCAATTACAAAATACAGTATCAGTTTAATAATAACCTCTCAGGAACAAAAGAAAACACATTTAAAATACTCACTATAGGATATTATGGAACTATGGTCCTCGTGCCAACTTACAACTCACAACTCACTTAGAGATACAGATGTCATGAAATCACAGTTCAGAATGGCTAATCCAGAGTCAATTTAGAAGGGCATCTGACTCAGAAAGTTATAAGAAATGACTGATAATTTTCTTACTGCTGGGAAAGGTAGTGAAATAAGCTTTTAAATTGTTTTGTAAAGTGTAAGGTTTAAACTGAAGTCATAATTACAGACACTCTAGTTTTCTGAGACAAAGCTTTTTAAAGTCATATAGCATCAATTTACCATAGTTTCATACTTAAACCAGTCTCACAAAATTTTGTATGTAGGCCCCAGTTGAAGTTGACCTGGGTTCTCCAAGCTATCAACTGCATACTGTTCTCTGTGTATTTAGTATTTGTTAGAATATTTAAGATAAATACTCTATAATCAAAGAGCTTATTTCCTAGAAAATAATAAATGACTCTCGGGTTATCAGGCATGGTCTGAATGTACAGCGTTCTCACTAATGGATATGTATGCCATGTAATTTTCAAATGATAATATAAACTATATTCAATATTATATTCAATATAACTTGAACATGGAACACTGTTATTTCAGGAAATATATTAAACATCTCTATGTATTATGAACATCAATTATTTGTCTTCAGATTCACAAAGATTTATTACAAACAGCAAGCTTAGTAAATGTTTACATGAGTATTTACATCCTTGTAAAATAACAGGGGCATTCTTCTTCATGCACAGAAGAGTATTGGCTAAAATAAGCATTTTTTGGGGAGATAGAGAAGTGAGCTGCCTTCCTTCTCATAACTCCCTTTTCTCTTCAACCTTTAAGTCCATTTCTGACTTACATCGGGGTAAGGAAGAGACTAACTTGGCCCACCAAAGCCAATACAGAGGAAACATGAGATTAACAGGGTCTAGTGGCTATATGCACTTCACCCGAAGTCTTGCCTCTTTGGGGGTTGAAGCATAGACCTCACATAAGAATCATCCCCAAGTGATAACCATCTGTCCTACAGTATCAAAAGTAGTGACTTCTCACTTTCAAATAAGGAAAGAATTGTAAAACAAGTTCTCCTTTCTTAAAACAGAGGAAACTAAGGTTAAATATCACCAAATTAATTGAAGTTCTTCACAAAAATTGCTAGCACTTCCTGAGCACTTTGTGTGCAAGGCACCAGGCAGGGTACTTCACATGTATTATGTTCACATGAGAAATTAAGTAGATAGGCCTTTTTTGTCACAAGAAAGGGTGCCTGTTGTCTATGGTGAATATATTTTACTCTGTAAACCTGTAACTTGCTCTTGTTCTGTTAAACCTATCTTTTTCTTCCTCAAAAAAAAAAAATAAATAAATAAAAAATTAAGCAGATCAACTTAATTTTTCAAAAGCTAACACCACAAAATATGAAAGTCTTCAAGACGCAGGAAAAAACTATTTATTCACAAATTACACAATAAACAATCAACCATTGCTCAAGACAACGTATCAAATGTTGAATATTCCTTCTCTAAATACCTATCCACCTTTTGAGAATTTTCCTTACACAAAATAATGTTTTTTTTAGATCACTCTGAAACTGACCTCTTTAACCAGAGCTTTCTAATTATATAACTTAGGGTAAAAATATAATACTTTTCAAGGCAAAAGTATTAAAGAAGTTGCTGACTTCTCCAACTCTGAAAAGAAGGAGATCTGCATTCCAAAAGCAAAATTTTGAAAAATCATCCTCATAAAAATGTAGACCATTACTTATATGCTCCAACAGCTTCTTAACATAAAGTAACCTACTTGCATCCCTAACAAAGATAAAATTAATTTTCCACCAATAGTATCTACCTGAGTGTCAAAATTACAGTACTCAATAGTTCTTTATAACTGTACTATAATATATAGTTATAAAAATAATAATTCACATGCAACGACAGTATTGATGTATGAATGTCATTGTGGCTTTTCAATATTTAACATAACCTTTTCATAAACATGAGATTGCACTATAAATCACAATCTAGTTTCTATGCATTCTGTGCTTAAGTTATTCACTCATTGACACTGTAATAACATCTTTACTTTTTTATTTTTAGAAAGATATCATTTAGCTATTCCAATTAATAATTATTTTTCATTTTACTAAGTATTTCCAAAAATGTTATCTAGAAAAGTAATTCAAATTATTAGAGTTACAAGCAAGAAATAAGTTGTCTTCAGGACTATTTAAGCTCTTAAAAATGAAGGAAAATACTGCTTTTGAGACTGGGATGACACAGCAGTAAAATCTGTCACAATCTCTGTAAAAGCCATTCATTTTAAAAATGCACATTTTAAAAATGACTCACTTTTGATAAGGACTACTCTACCCACTATACCAATTTAAAAAAAAACAAAAACACCATTCTGACATCTTTCACACATCTTACAAATACTGAGGGAGAAAACTACTATTTAAGTTCAAAATAGAAGTACAAATTAGAATTAAGAGAAATGTTTAGAATGTACACATTTGCATGCATTTCCAGCCAAACTTTCAAAAATTCTGCATGTAACCAAATGACAACATTGAATCAAAATGAATGTCAAAAATATTCAAACTTTGTGACAGGCCTACTCTAATGAAGCAAGAAAAATGAAAGAATGAATAGTAACAGTATTATTTCTATGAGGGAAAGAAATCACATACTTCCTTTATCATAAAACAAAATTTGAGTCAAAATTTTAATAACATTGGCCATCAAGTTATTCACTATTTAAGAATATACTTTTCAAGTTGTCTTTAAAATGTATTCATTTATGTACTCATATTACATTAAATTCATTAATCAAAAGCAATTTAACTCTGAATTCTAACCTTAGGAAGTATAAATCGTAAATTATCGAGGGATAGTCCAAACACTACATAACAACTCTGCCATTAGTTTCTCTAGGCCTCAACTGATAAACTTTCTTTTACAAACAGGAGTTTTGCCTTCTACGTGTATCTCCAAGTAAATATCCCTACATCTAAACTTTAAGTAGCAATCAGAAAGATTCAAATAATTCCTCCATTATGCAAACTACTTCATCGGGCTTTGATAAAAACAGCGCCATCTGGTGCTGTGGCGCCATCTTCCTTCTCAGTTACAGTTTCCACAGTTCCAGAAGCCGACACAATCACCATTGTTTTATTTGCCGAAACCGTCTTCTGTTTTTCAGCAATAGCAGCACAAACAGCAACAATCTCATCACTTTCAAAGTCATAGTCTGGAATCGACTTTGGTGCTTCTTCAGGTGGTGCTTCACTTTTTTTGATCTTCTGCGCTACTTTCTGCTGTTCCTGGAGTGTTCTTGCCCAAGACAGGTCTTCTTTCCATATTTCAGGGTTCATTGGATAGATGTGAAGAGCTACCTGGAAACTTCGAATAGCCTGGGGAAAAAAAAGTCAAGAGTTCTTCATTTGTTTTGTGTTCAAATATTAGTGTTTAATATAATAATATATATATGTGTGTGTGTGTATTTATCATACACATACACATTCTAATGTTAGTATTTTAATGTATTAGAACATAAAGGATGAAAGTTAGGGCTTTGCCCTAACCACTGGATGATGATTTTGGTGAAAAAAAAAAATTACAAAAGTATGAAAGAAAGTGACTTACAACATGCTGATGGACTAAAAGCTAATAAGATAAGTACTGATATTAGGATGCAAGATAAAGCAAATATACTGCTCAGCTTTTGCAGACCAGCAAAATATATATATGAACTGAGGGACTTCCTAGGCTAACTCATAGTCAGGAAGGTACCCAAGAATGAATACCTTTGAAGTCAAGTGTTTAGATCTTAACAATGCTAACATTTGTTCAGTATTAACTATGTTCCAGACACTAAATATTTGCATATATTCACTCATCTGTCTTCACAACAATCCTATAAAATAGCTATAGTTTATTGTCTTCAGTCTTATTTTATAGTACTTACCAAAGCTATGAGCTAGGAAGTGGCAGAGCTGGGATGCAAACCAATCTCAGGCAGGCTGGCTCTAGTCCATGCTCTTATTCAGTACATAATACTGCTTAATTAAAAGAACTCCACTTAGGTCTGGACCAAGGTCAACCTCAGTGCTCTCCAGACATTTTGAACTGGATATACTCTTTATTTGATAGGGTCCTGTATGAAGTAGGATATTCAGCAACATCCCTGACCTACACTCACTACATCCACTACAGCTCCCTCTTCTACTTGTAACAAACAAAAATGTCTACGGGCATTGACAAACACCCTTTGGGGGGCAAAACTGCCTCCAGTTGAGAACTACTGACTCTAAAACTACTGCGTGTTGCTATCTCTGAATACCCTTACTCTCTGGATAGAAGAACCTCATGCAAACATTAGTTTTAGTATTCCACATCATCTACAGATTTACAATCTATTCTAGGCCCTTTAGAAAGCGTTATAGAAATACAGAGATAGGTACATAAAGTAGTATGAGCATAGTACAATGTAATGAAAAATGGAGATGGGTGTTTTCAACTACAGCACGAATGCCAGGCAAAAAAGTAGACAGTTTACATAATAAGAAATCACTGAAAGTCTGGAGTATAATATTTGTTCATTTTTTTTAAGTTATCAAACTTCCAGTGAAAAATCTTTAATTGGATTATCTTCAAACAAATAATAATCAAAAATACAATGAAATCTTGATGATTTAATTTTGTTCACAGATAAAAGGCAAATTAATGAGGAAGTGTGACTGAGCATGTAAATTACTTGCTTAGCCCTGTAAGGTACCAGGGCATTGTGACTTATGTGTTCTTAATATTCTTAAAAAAAAGAAAAAAAAACTCTTGGAATATGAAAAAGTTTAAAAATACCTCCTCATAGGGCGGTGCCTGTGGTTCAGCGAATAGGGCACCGGCCCCATGTACTGAAGGTGGAGGGTTCAAACCTGGCCCCAGCTGAACTGCAAAACAAACAAACAAAATAGCCAGGCATTGTGGTGGGCGCCTGTAGTTCCAGCTACTCGGGAGGCTGAGGCAAGAGAATCGCCTAAGCCCAAGAGCTGGAGGTTGCTGTGAGCTGTGTGACGCCACGGCACTCTACCGAGGGCGACAGAGTAAGACTTTGTCTCTACAAAAAAAAAAAACCTCCTCATGATTATAAAGCTAATGCCAAATAAAATACTAAAAGGTAATTTTATTCATATTTACTACATGTTTAAAACAACAATTAAGCTCACCCATTTAAAATGTATAATTCAATGGTTCTTAGTATGGTCACAGAGTTGTGCAGCCATCACCACAATCAATTCTGTTTTTATCACCCCATACCTATTTATAGTCACTCCCATTTCTTCCTAAGACCTCAGTCCTAGGCAATAATCTACTTGCTACCTCTACAAATTTGCCTATTCTTTACATATATAAATGAAGTCATATGCTATGTAGTCTTTTGTATTTGGTTCCTTTCACAAACCACATTATTTTCAAAGTTCAGCCATGTTATAACATGTATCAATACTTCATTTCTTTTTATTGCTGAATCATATGCCATGTGTGGATACCACTGTTTTGCTTCTCCATTCCTCAGCTGATGGCACGTGAGTTGTTTCCACTTATTGGCCACTGTCAATAACAGTGTTGCTATGAATATCTGTGTATGAGTTTTTGTGTGAGCACAAGTTTTCATTTCCCTTGGGTATGAACCTAAGACAGGAAATGCTCTGTTGTATAGTAACTATAATGTTTTTATTTTTTTGAGGAACTGCCAGACTGTTTCCCAAAGTAGCTATAACATTTTATATTCCCACAGCAATATATGAGGGCTCCAATTTCTCCACACTCTCATCAGCACTTGAAATTGTCCATCATTTTTATGACAACCATCCCAGGAGATGTCAAGTAGTAACACCATGTGGCTTGATCTGCATTTTCCTGATGAGTAAATGGTGTTGAGCATCTTTTCATGTTCTTTTTGGCCATTGATCCTTTACCTATTTTAAAATTACATTATTTGCCTTTTCCTTTTTATTAAATTGAAAGAGTTCTGTATAATTCTGAATAGCAGACCCTTACCAGATAAATGATTTGCAAATATTTCTTTCAACTCTGTGAGCTGTCTTTTCACTTTCTTGACAGTAACTTTTGAAGCACAAAGTGTTTCATTTGGGGCAGCGCCTGTGGCTGAAAGGAATAAGGCTCCCGCCCCATATGCCAGAGGTGGTGGGTACAAACCCAGCCCTGGCTTAAAAAAAAAAAAGTGTTTCATTTGAAGTCCAATTTATGTACTTTTTTCTTTTGTTGCTTGTGTTTCAGGGATCCTATCTTAAAAAATACAGTAATCTCCCCATTATCTTGCACCCATAGGGATCCTGGCAGATTCTGGATAAATGTAGTTTCCAGTTACTTGAGTGAGTTTCTATTAAAAGCAGGCCTAATTCCATACCCTATACTATACATACCATAATATTGATGTTAATATTAAAATACGCTAATAACAAACTAAGGCAAATAAAGACAAACTTCACTTACAATAACAGTATTAAAAAACAGCTTTGTACACGTAGGGTAAAATTTTGGTTACGTGTAAGTCAATACACTTTTCAACTTTCCTACTGTATTATTTTTTATTTTAACATCAAAAAATACATATTAACACTTATAACTGTTACAGAGAACACAAGGGCCCTGTGGGAATAATGTATAAAGTGTCAGCTTTCTGATGACAAGGCGCACTGAGTTTCAACAGATTTTTTTTTGGCCAGGTTTCATGCTGGCTGCTTCACAGTGCTCGTGGCTTGAGTTCTACATAACAGGGAGTTTACCGCATTGCCAAATCCAAGGTCACAAAGATTTACACCTAAGTTTTCTTCTAAGAGTTTATACTTTTAGCTTACATGTTTAGGCCCTTACTTTTGAGTTAATTTTTATATATGGTGTGAGACCTGAGTCCAGCTTCATTGTTCTGGATATCCCACTGTCCCAGCAACATGTTAAGACTATTCTTTCCCTTGTCTTGACAGTTTTGTCCAATTAACTGTAAAGATGAAGGATTAGGTTTGGACCTTCAATTCTATACCACTGACCTATACGTATGTTTATCTTTATGCCAACACCATACTGTCTTGATTATTACAGCTTTTTAAATTTTTTAAAAAATTGATTATTTAAAGTAAATCCAAAGAACTCCCAATTACATGTTTAAATTTAAGACAGCTTGAATCTCTGAAGGGCACTTTTCCTCAGCAATATCAAAGAACATTACATACACATACAATGACCGAGGAGTGATGTCAGCAAGACAATGGAACAGTAAGCCCTGGATCCTCCTTTGAGCAATAAACGTACCAATTCAACAAAAATTCATGTACACAATTCCCTTGTGAGAAATACAGACACTAACTGAAAAGCTCCTGCATCCTGGGTATATACAGACTCCTAACATTCAGAACACCCTCTTGCTAGAATCCTATACCCAGCATGGCATCATCCAGTTGAGAAGAGACTCTACAGCTCCAAGCTTGCCCCTAGGGAAGGAAAGAGTTGTTCCAAGTACAGCAGTAGAGGACTAGCTTCTGTCTTAGGGTACTGACAGGTTGTACATAATCTAGCCACCTAGGGGAGAACAGAGATGGAGGCTTGAGCTGATACTAACACATCTCCTCTCCTAGCTCCGCACAGCTTGAACAGAGGAAAAACTTTCAGCAACCAGTTTCTGCCTGAAGAGAGAAAGAGTTGGTCTGCACTATGTCCAATGGCCCAGCTTTTATCAGAGCTACCAAAAGAACTGGCTTCTGTCTTGGTTGTCATGTTGATGAGATTTATTAAAATTCAGCTGCCTGGAGGTTCATGAGAACAGAGGCAGATGCTTAAGCTGGAAGTTGCCATCACCTCTCCTCCTAGCTGAGCACAAAGTAAATGGATGAAATCAGTTTTAGAAAAAACAAAGCTGGAGGCATCCCACTTCCTGATTTCAAAAAATACTACAGGAACTAGGTTTAGTAACCCCTATTTATAATCCCAATAATTCCTGAGCCTGAGGTGGGAGGACCCTTTAAGGCTAGGAGTTCCAGACCAGCCTGGGCCATACAGTGAAACTCTGTCTCTAAAAAAAAATTACAAAACTACAGTAATCAAGACAGTATATAGTACTGGGATAAAGAGACATAAGGGCCAGGCAAAGTGGCTCATGCCTGTAATCCAGCATTTTGGGAGGTCAAAGGAAGAGGACTGCTTGAGGTCAGGAGTTCGAGACTAGCCTGAGCAATATAGCAAGACCTTGTTTGTCTCTTAAAAAAGAAAACAACAACAACAACATTAATGAGACAGGTACAGTGGCATGTGCCTGTAGTCCCAACTACTCAAGAGTCTGAGATGGGAAGACTGCTTGAGCCCACTAGTTTGAGGCTGCAGTAAGCTATAATTACACTACTGTACCTCGGCCTGGGCAACAGAGTAAGACATACAGACCAATGGAACAGAATAGGGAAGCTCAGAAATAAATCCACACGTACATAGTCAACTTATCTTCAACGAGAATGTCCAAGTACACACAATGGGGAAAGCATAATCTCTTTAATAAAAGATGTTGGGACAACTGGACATCCAAATGCAAAAGAATGAAAATGGATTGTCACCTTACATAGTAAACAAAAATCACCTAAAAATGGACTAAAGACCTAAATGTAAGACCTGAAGTTATCAAACCCGTAGAATAAAACAGAGATAAAAGTTTCATGACATTGGCCTTGACAGTTTCATATAACACCAAAAGAACAGGCAACAAAAGTAAAAATAGGCAAGTGAGACTACATCCCAATAGCTTCTGCAAAGGAAACAATCAACAGAGTATAAGGCAACCTATGGAACTGGAGAAAATATTTACAATCAGATATTTAAGAATTTAATTTCCAAATACATAAAGAACAATTCAATAGAAAAACAAAACCACAACCCCAACAAAACCCCCAAATAACACGATTTAAAAATGGGCTAAAGACTTGAATATTCATTTCTCTAAAGAAGATATAGAAATGGGCTCAGCGCCTGTGGCTCAACGGGCTAAGGCGCCAGCCACGTACACCTGAGCTGGCGGGTTCGAATCCAGCCCGGGCCCGCCAAACAACAAAGACAGCTCCAACCAAAAAATGGCCGGGCGTTGTGACGGGCGCCTGTAGTCCCAGCTACTTGGGAGGCAGAGGCAGGAGACTCGCTTGAGCCCAGGAATTGGAAGTTGCTGTGAGCTGTGATGCCACAGCACTCTATCCAGGGTGACAGCTTGAGGCTCTGTCTCAAAAAAAAAAAGAAGATACAGAAATGGCCAACAGGTACATGAAAAGATGCTCAACATCACTAATCACCAGGGAAATGCAAATCAAAACCACAATGAGGTATCACCTCACACCTGTTAGAACAGTTATCAAAAAAACAAGACAGGCTCGGCGCCTGTGGCTCAACGGGCTAAGGCGCCAGCCACATACACCTGAGCTGGCGGGTTCGAATCCAGCCCGGGCCCACCAAACAACAATGATGGCTACAACCAAAAAATAGCCGGTCGTTGTGGCGGGTGCCTATAGTCCCAGCTACTTGAGAGGCGGAGGCAAGAGACTCGCTTGAGCCCAGGAATTGGAGGTTGCTGTGAGCTGTGGTGCCATGGCTCTCTACCCAGGGTGACTGCTTGAGGCTCTGTCTCAAAAAAAAAAAAAAAAAAAGCAAGACAGAATGTGTGAGATTATAGAGAAACTGAAACCCTTATACACTAATGGTGGGAATGAAAAATGGTAACGCCACTATGGAAAACAGTATGAAGGTTCTGCCAAAAAAATTAAACATAGGACTACAATCTCATTTCTAAGTATTTATCCAAAAGAACTAGGATCTCAAAGAGATATCAGCACTCCTCCCATGTTCACTGTAGCATTATTCACAGTAACCAATATGTAGAAAGGAAGAATGGATAAAGAAACGGTATGCGCATCTAATGGAATAATATTCAGCCTTAAAAGAAAGAAATTCTGCAATACGAGGTAACATGGATGAGACTATAAAGACATTATGCTAAGAGAAATAAGCCAGTCAAAAAAGGACAAATGCTGCCTAACTCCATTTATATGAGATACCTAAAATAAGGAAATTCATAGAATCAAAAAGCGGAAAAGACCAGGTGTGGTGGCTGATGCCTATAATCCCTGTAATCCTAGCACTCTGACAAGCCAAGGCAGGTGGACCACTTGAGCTGAGGAGTTTGAGAACAGCCTGAGCAAGAGAGAGACTTTGTCTATACTAAAAATGGAAAAATTAGCCAGGTGCTATGGCAGGCACCTGTAGTTCTAGCTACATGGGAAGCTGAGGCTGGAGGATCGCATGAACCCAGAGTTTGAGGTTGCTGTGAGCTACTGGGGGAAGGAAGCAGTAAGAAGGGTTGTTCATCAACAAGCGTGAAGATTCAAGTGAGCAAAATGAGTATGCTCTAGAGATCTGCTGTACCGCTTTATACACACAGTCAACAATACTGTACCACACACTTAAAAATGTTTAAGACAGTAGATCCCATGTTAACTGTTCTTGTCCCAACAAAATAAAGATTGTTTTAAGTGTCAGAACAACAACAAAGCTCTTATTTTTATTTTTCAAGGGAAAAAAATCAATTTTTACCTCAAGTATCACCCTACAACATTTAGTCAAGAACTTGACTGTACCATCAGTAATAGAAAATATAATGCAGCTTAACTCAAGCAAAATGTACAGTAATTAATTAAACCAAAAATTCACAAGTGAAATCTTTATACCCCTGTAAGAATCCGCCTCCTTTTCTCTGGAAATTTTCACTTATCTATCCCATTGTTATACTGAGATAGATAATTGTTATAATTACCATTACAAGATGAGAACTAGAAGAAACAAATGATGTACGCGAAATTTCTAGTAAAAGATTTGTTCATACAAAATATTAAAACTATTGACTAAAATGAAACTTGAAAAACAGAAAAGCTGGCAACAAATTATGCAGTGACTAAAATGGAGGCCACAAGCTCGGCGCCTGTGGCTCAACGGACTAGGGCGCCAGCCATGTACACCTGAGCTGGTGGGTTTGAATCCAGCCCGGGCCCGCCAAACAACAATGACGGCTGCAACCAGGAAATGGCCAGGCGTTGTGGCGGGCACCTATAGTCCCAGCTACTTGGGAGGTGGAGGCAAGAGACTCACTTGGCCCAGGAATTGGAGGTTGCTGTGAGCTGTGATGCCACAGCACTCTGTCCAGGGTGACAGCTTGAGGCTCTGTCTCAAAAAAAAAATAAATAAATAAAATAAAATAAAATAAAATGGAGGCCACAAAGTTATTTCCATTACTGAAGGCCAACGACCACAGAACGCTAACAGTCATCCTTCCATTCACTGTTACCTCCTGGTGTTCCTACCTTTCCTAATCTCCTTTCCTTTCCACCATCTCTTCTTTTTCCATTTGGAGATTTACCTTCTCCAGAATCAATCTCCTCATAGAATATTCCTTTCTCAGCATCCCCAATCCCTCACATAGAATTTTAACTCCTAGAAACGTTCTCTTCAGCTTTCTTACTCTCTCATCCTTTCTCTTCTTCAAAGCACATTATCATAGAGTCTTCTCTTCTTTCTCTCTCTCTCTACATACATAGATGGATGGATAGCTGGATAGGTAAGATATATATCCTATAAACATTTTCCAGTGTACACATACAACTCTCAATCTAAATAATTATTCATGGAGATATACCCAATGATTGACTTTTAATCTACTTATGTACACATATCTTACATTTTTATCTGTATTTACAAGAATTGTTAGGTTAGAAATTTTAGCTTGCTTTCAATATTTTTTTCATAATATCCCTTTACTATGACATTTTGAGTGAAGTTGGGTTTTGGTGGATTTTTTTGTTTGTTTGTTTTTTTACCATTGCAGTCTTTTAAGAGAATAGCTTAAGTCTATGCAAAAATTACAAACTTAAGGTTTTCTAAATAGAGCCCTTAAAATTGTATTTAATAAGAAATAAACCATCCTACCAAGAGTTAAAAAATAAATTTTTTAAAGTTGTATTATTCATATGGGGGGGGGGGGATACTTTTGAATTCCTCCAAGGATTTCACAGTATTAATGGATAGAACCTTATCAACAAGAAAAAAAAATTGAGTAATGGATATTCTTATTCCAAAAACTTCAATTATAAATAACTTTATTTTTATTGTTGTCTCACCTGCAATGTTATTTCTTTTTTACAAAGAAAATCTTTCCTAAACATTATGTCCTAGAAATTTTTTTTTCCATTACCATATATAAACTATAAGCAAAAGATATGATTTAAGGTTTTTATAAAGATGACACGGGAAAAGAATATTACATAAAAGAAGTTTTTCTTATTCCAGCTAGTCTGTTAGGAAACTAAATTTCCCTGAATTCTTTCTCCCAACTCTGGGATGATTTAAGTCTTCAGGTAAAAAGAGAAAAGACGACAATACTACATGGAAACAAAACGTCCCTGGGCTAAAATGGCTTCTCTCCATCACTATGAATCTCATTTCAGGTTATTATTTTAAGTTACTTTGTCCAATCAATTATTTTCTCATGAAAATTCTTTATGATTTCTGAGAATCTGACAAACCCCTATTTTTGGTAAAGAGAAACAGTGATATTTATAAGAGTGCCAGAAAAATCTAAGCCATCTATGGTTTACTAAAACCACTGTTAGTGAAGTTAAATTCAGGATTTTTCAGTAATTTTAGCCTTTCAAGAAACTTTTATTTTATTGTTGGGGAATTATTAAGTGTATAATGAGCCAGGTTATTCTGCTTGCATTTGCTGGGTGAAGTCCCTCTATTAGTAGTGCCCTGCCCCCTCAAGAAACGTTTAAAGTTGATTTTATTTTTAAATGTAAAAGGCCAATAAAACCAATAAAAAAACCCACTGATTTACTTAATAGCAAAAAGGAAATTTGGCACCACTGTATTAGGTTTGCAAATACTTGTTAAGTTAAATCTTGTTAGGGGTCAGGTACATATAGCCCTGCCAAAAGAAAAACAAAAACAGGACAATTCTCACAACTGATTCTTACCTATTTGGCTTTTGCTATCAACCAGGTGTCCAGACATCGGACATAATGAAAAGAGGCATTGAGAACCACTTTACAGTAAACCTTACACAATGAGTATTTCATTTTCTTAAGTTTCTACTCTTTCCCATTTCCCCCTTATTATGCCTCGCAACTTTTCATTCTAAATATGTGTCACCTTTACTTGCCCATATTCTACTCTCTTCCTTCCTCTACATAATGTCAGTGGTTTTATCTGCATGATATAATGTGGTAAATTTAATGATTCAAAGAACTAATCTAAAAGTTGCTTACAGTCTATTTAAATACCATGGTTTACCGAATGCCAACGTTTTATGCTAATTTTTTTAATATTTGATGACAATATTCTAACTGGTATTTATAATAAAACAAAATGTTTTAACTGGTATTTATTATAATAAAACAAAATGTTTAGTAATAACTGTGATCTGTGCTTATGGATTAATATCTTTAACAGGTAATTTGCTATTTACTTTTTACAAAAAATTTGATAAATGGTATTTACTTTTTGGTTCAGTTGATCTAAAACATCAAAATACACTTAAAATATCAGCATTATAATAATCTGACCTCCTTACCAGGATTATCTCTCCTAATCCAAGTTGAGCCCGTCCCAAAGTTTGCCAAGACTCCCAGGAATGTGGATTTCGCTGAACAGCCATTTCGGCTGCATGTACGGCTGGGAACATTTCATGAAGAGACATTAGGACCTGTAAGCCAAAAGGGAACAAAAAGTCCTATAAGTAATATTCATAAATTAGGAAACTACTAAAGGATAATCACAAATAAACAAACCTTTCCATTTTTCAAATATATTTTTAGTCTGGTACACAGCATTTTAGTGGTTTTTACTCTCCTCCTCTGCCATTTGGGGTCAAGAATTATAGTCCTCTTTTCACTCCTGAAATAACTATGAAAATATAAACTACTGACTTTCCAGTTATTGAATCCTGTGTCTGTCTGGTTAAAACCAAGTGGTCATATTCTAGCCATGGTGGCTGAGAGCTTATGAACTCTCAATTATATAGCTCTATTTATGATGCAGTTTGTGGAGACCCCCAAGACTTGCCGTTAAATTAAGCGAGTTTGTTCAATCAGCCAACCTGTGGCTAATAAATGATCTTTCTGCTATAAAAGTCATTTAAACACTCCACAGGCAGCCTCACCACTGGGCTTTTCAAACCATATAAACCAGAAAAATCGGACAGCTTTAGCGCCCTCCACTTTAGTCTGTGGGAAAGGGCAGAATTTTTTCTATAACATTTAGGACCATTAACATTTTAAAAAATTTGTAACGCAAACAATGATCAGGTTTCAAATAACAACTCTTCATATAGTTTGCCACAAACTCTGATGTTAATAAATATATTTAAGACTGAAAAGTAAAGGAATCCAAATAAAGGTGCTTATAGCACTTCACTTAGCAGATGTAACTTATTTGTGTTTTTCCTTGATAAAACTAATTATCAAAGCTGATAAAGGATATATCAAATGTTTGAGACCATTATTTGCCAATTGTTAGGTGAGCAGATCAAGACTGAATTGCAACCATTACCTGCCAAAAAGACGTTTTATGTTAAAATTTGTTAAAGACTTTTAAAGTCACTTAAATAACTTAATTCAAGTGCTCAGAGGTCTTCTTTAGGGACTTTCCCACAAAATATTAGAAATGTATTTTTAAAGTACAAATGTTATTTTTAAACTATTAATAAATTGCATCTACTCTGACCTTTTGCTAAGGACTAAGCCATTCTTAGAGAAACTTCATTCAGGACCCAATCCATCCTTTAAAGAAAACTGAGCTAATGCTAAGTCTGCCACAATTACATACAAGAAAAGCAGATACTATCCATTATTTAGAGATCACCAGTGACTTTTAAAAGATACTCATCTGCTTATAACTTATAAGAATTAGGTTGAAATGAAAGTTAACTTCATTGTGAAGGCAAATGAATTTCTAATTTTTATGCCTAGGCAGAGCCATAAATAATAATAAGATATTTTCCCCAACTATATAGTACTTGAAAAGAGCAATGTGAGGAAGTACCACTTTAATCTGTCATTGCTCACCAAACATAGCACAATTTCATAATGAAAGTAAAATTTCTTCGTAATTATTACCTGGGATTTCATCTCATACAAAGTAGCATCATTTGGGGTCAACTGTAGCGCTTCATCCCACTTTTGAATTGCCTCCCGGTATCTGTAATTGTTAAAGTTACATTAATATCATATTTTCAGTACATCTTTGAGAGTCAGTAACCAAATTTTAGAAATCTGGTACTGGAAAAAAATTATTTATCATGTAATTTCTCTGTTCATGAACTGGCAATAATGATGTTACAAATGCAGAAAAAAGAGATGAAGGGAAAGGACAGCAAAAGAGAGCACAGCAATTATAAAATAAAATAGAACTTAAGAAATCCTTCTCCAAGATTTTATTTTATTTTCTGGGCTTAGAAATCACCACCAGATTGGTTTTCATTACCTCAGTGTCTGCCTACACTCTCATTCATTTTAGATGAATTTTAAAGGACTTTCCTGAGGAATTTATGATCCAGTGTCAGCTAAACCTTTGGCACCTACCACAGCAATCTGACACAGATGACAGTTTAAAAATTTTCCAGGTGATTTTATAAAGATTCTTCAGTGTATAAGGGCTGAAGAATATTTGGCTATAAGGGCAGGAACTATATCTGTTTTGTTCATCACTAATAACGCATGGTAAGCTTATAAGAAACAACACTCAAGATTTTCCCGCTACCCCTCTTGCATTGATGTTCTCCCAGTCAGGTCTCTCTCTGAGTTCCAGAGCCATTTAGTTGACTAACACCTCCACCTAGAACGTACCACAGACAATTCAAACTCAAAATGCCCAAAACTGAGCTTATACATTTGATGCTAAATCTGCAGAAGCACAGAAGGATTTTTTTTTAATTAAGGAACAACCAAGTCCTACATGTTATCCAAAGCAGTCATCTTCAAAGCACCCTTCACAAGTGCTTAATCCACATACACAGGGTTAGGTAATTCTAGAAGAACGGCCTAATTACTAGAACATTCTTCATTATAAGTTGAAAGAAACTCTCTACCACGTACCTTTCCCTCAATGCTATTATTTTTGTTTTCTAGAAGTAAATGGAAAATATATAATCTACAAATTTTCATTCCTGGCTGTATTTGGAATAGTCTAGGGAGATCATGGAGAGGATACACATACACACATACCTGCTGTCACTGCCTCAAAGCAACAAAAACAAGATACTTTTGTAGCGGGGCCCAGGCATTTTTTTTTTTTCAGAGTCTCGCTCTGTCACTTGGGCTAAAGTGGAGTGGTGTCATCATAGCTCACTGCAACCTTCTTCTACCTCAGCCTCCCGAGCAGCTGAACTATGGGTGCGTGCCACCACATCCAGCTAAATTTTCCAATTCTTGTAGAGACATGCTCTGGCTCTTGGGCACAAATTATAGCTACTCTATTTGTCCTCCCTTCTCTAAGAGAAGTCCTGGAAAGCAGCAGAGACACATGGGCGACATGAAAAGGAGAAAGGCGATAGCATGTTGATAATGTATCAGAAATAAACAGGAAGTATAAACAAAGTCTATCCTATCCTATAAAAGCAGTAAATTAATTCTTATTTTGCTTTATCTCATCATTTGAGGAACAGAAATTATGAGAAATCCCAAGACAGGGGAAGGTGAGTATGGGTAGAAAGCACCAAGAGATCAGAATTCTGGGTATAGCAAAGGGAACCTAAGACCTTGGATATCTGGGGTCTCAAGAGTCTTTATGGATTTTGAGGAAGGCTGGTCTTTGGTCTCTAGAGCAAGGGTTGACATAGTAAAGATCCACACAGCCAAATATTTTAGGTTTTCTGGGCCAGATAGTCTGTCACAACCATTTAATTCTACCACTGTAGCACAAAATCAGCCCATAGCCAAATCTGTATGGCTGTGTCCCAATAAAACTTTATTTACAAAACAGGCTATGGTTTCCCAATCCCTGATCTACTTGGCCAACCACTATTACAAGCTTGTCATGTCTGCAAACATCCTTTTGCTTTCCAGTCTTTTTTTTTTTTTTTTTTTTTTGGAGATGGAGCCTCACTTTGTCGCCCTCTGTATCCCAACTCACAGCAACCTCAAACTCTTAGGCACTAAAGGCACCCACCACAGTGCCCAGCTACATTTTAGGGACGGGGTCTAGCTCTTGCTCAGGCTGGTCTTGTCAGGCAATCCACCCACCTCAGCCTCCAGGAGTGCTAGGATTATAGGCGTGAGCCACCACACCCAGCTACTTTCTAGTCTTATCTTCTATCTAAACCAGAGGCAGTTACTCCATAGAAGGCATTTATGAAAAATTATGGAGATGTATTTTTTTGTCACTATGACTTAAAGACACTAGTAACAGGGCATCAGTAATGTTAATATCCTACAAAGCAAAGAGCAATCCTATATAGTATACCACTAGCACTAGGATAAAGAGGATAACTTACCCCATTCCCACCCCACAAAGCTTCTTATGTACCTGAGCTTAAATTGTCCACAAGTACAAAATAAACTAAGAGGTTCAAGATGACACTGACCTTCACTAGTTTCCTTTTTTCACTACGGAGGCATGCATAAATGCACACACATGCAAATATATTCACATGTACAAACACAGGAACACTTTTTTTTTTTTTGAGACAGAGTCTCACTTTGTTGTCCTTAGTAGAGTGCTGTAGCATCAGAGCTCACAGCATCCTCAAACTCTTGGGGCTTAAGTGATTCTCTTGCCTCAGCCTCCCAAGTAGCTGGGACTACAGGCACCTGACACAACGCCTGGCTATTTTTTGGATACAGGGTCTTGCTCTTGCTCAGGCTGGTCTTGAACTCCTGAATCAAGCAATCCGTGGCCTCCCAAACTCCTAGGATTATAGTCATGAGCCACTGGGCCCAGAAGGAACATAAACTTAAGAAAAAATGAAAACATTCTCTCCTTCCATTTCACTGCTTTTACTTTGAAAACCTAACCCTTCCTGTTAGCAGAGGCACTGCTAGATAAAATGTGATTTGTTACCCACAAGGCATACACAGTTTAAAAGAATAAATGAGGTGTTTTCCACCGGTGAAAAGTGAAGCAAGAAACGACAGGCATTTACTTCACTATCATCAGCTTATTAAATTCCTCTTGCCTCTCCTTTCTCCCCTTGATTTGCTTCTCTTAGCCTACAAATAAAGGGTGCCATCCACTTAGGTCCTCCATTTTTGCATCCTAGGAAATTTGGCACCTAATAAATGGTCTCTCGTGCCTTCTACAGCATATCTCTTAATTCAACTTCAGTTTGGAACAGACTGAGCAGACACAGTCCAACTGCAGCTGTTGGATACGAAGCATTAAAAGATAAAAAAATCTTGGTTTAAAGTCACCATGGTTAATAAATGACCAAGGTCTGATTCAGCCAGTTTAAAGACAACCTTAACAGTATGCAACTGTACTACCACAAGGAAGGAAGCAAAGTGAATAGTTCCAGGGATTACAAAAGGGCAGGGTGAGATAATAACCTACATTGAGGTAAAGAACAGCTGGTTACTAAGCCAAATACGTTAGATAGCACACTCATTTAGAAGACAGAAACGTCAGCATGTTTAGCTACTTTGCTCCCAATTAGATTTCTAATTTACTATAGCATCAAATTCAATGAGCTATATACTTAATTAACAGAATAATAAATATTTACTAGGCACTTACTCTGGGCCAGGTAGGATTCCAGGAACTGAGGATACAGCATTCAGTAAGATACAAAAGGTCCCTACTATTTTTTAGATCTTACTTTCTAGAGTGCATGGAAGGGGGAAAGGGACAGGGAGAGAAAGACAACGAACTAAGATGAAATGTAAGTACCATAATAAAGAAAATAAATGGAGGGATGTGACAGGGAGTGACCATATGGCTACTAAGAATAAGTGATCAGTAAAGATCTAAGAAGGCATTCAAGCTGAGACTTGAATGACAAAAGTACCAGCCAACTGAAAATCTAGAGAAAATCCATTCTAGACAAAGGCAAGAAAGAGCCCAAGGCAGGACCAAAAAACATGCTGAGGAAAGGAAATAAAACTAGAGTAGCTGTAACAGAGTAAGGAAGGAAAGTGAGAACCAGAGAGGGAGGGTAAAGCCATGATCACAGAGAATGTAGCAGACCATGATTATGAGTGTGGATTTAACTGATGTATGATAAAGAATCTGTAGTTTTATGCAATTGTGAGACATGACCTGATTTACATTTTGAAAAGATAAGCTGAGGGTAAAATAGAGTATAATAATATTATATGGCTCAGCACCTGTAGCTCAGCGGCTAGGGGGCCAGCCACATACACGGAGGCTGGTAGGTTCAAACCCAACCCTGGCCTGCCAAACAACGACAACCACAACAAAAAAATAACTGGGCATTGTAGTGGGCAGCTGTTGTCCCAGCTACTTGGGAGGCTGAGGCAAGAGAATTGCGTAAGCCCAAGAGCTTGAAGTTGCTGTGATCTGTGATGCCACAGCACTCTACCGAGGGTGACGTAATAAGACTCTGTCTCAAAAAAAAAAAAAAAAGATAATAATAATATTGTGCACAGGGAAACCAGTTGCAAGACTACCTAAGTAATTTAAGTAAGAGATAACCACGAGTTAGACTAGGATAACAGCAAAGAGGGGAGAAGATTTCAAATATGCTGAAAAGGTAAAACTGACTCAACTTGGAGTGGATGTGGAAAGTGAAAAAAGATTCAAGACAGTGTCTTATCTTGGGATACCCAGAAAATGGACCCTGAGGCCAAAGTTTACTGGCTAATTCATTACTGGGGGTCAGATCCCAGGGAAGCAAGAGTGAGGGAAAAAGAGAGATAAGGAAAGAAAGAAAAATAAACACAAAGCTTGTGTTAAGCTGGCAACAGCTCCACAAACAAATACAGATGATTGTTGATCTTGCAGAACTTCTTCAAAGAGACCATACGAAACCACTGTGTCTTGGAAACAGTCCACTAAGAGAAAGAAGGAAATAGAATTTCTCTGCAGGTTCTCTCCCGTACCCTATCTCCTACCAAAGTCTTTACCACAAGGCTTTTAACCCACTTAGGACTCAAGTGTGTGTCCCAGCGGTTCCAGAGCCTCTACAGGTCCAAACTACTGGCTGACGTCAAGGTGGGATGGTCTTTCATTGTCAGTCAGCACCATACCTTGGGGCTCTCTAGTCTGTGTCAGCAGCAGCAGTCAGGGATTTACAGGCACAAGGACATTATGTGCTATCAAGGGCAGGAAGATGGAGGCAAATGATGCTAATTACCTCGGGATTATCTCTGGTTTATGAACAGAGTTGACTCATGGTTTGGGGGCTAAACTGGGTAAATGGTGGTGCTTTTTACTAGTATGAGGAAGACTGGAAAGTACCAGACGTTTGGGAGGAAAATCAGGCATTCTTCTTGGTATATAGTATTAAGTCTAAGATACTAACTGGACAACCAAGTGGGCATAAAGCAAGTATTTGAGATTTAAGAACTTGAAGTTCAGGTGGAAGTACAGTACTGAAAGCATGCATACATAATGGTAGTCATCAGTATAGAGAAGGTACTGAGTGAAATAAACTATATAAGCTTAAAAAGAAAGTTTATGGAAAAGAGAAGAAATACTCAGAATAGTGTAGCCAACAAATATTTAGAAAATGAGCAAAGAAAGGAGCAAGCAAAGATTAAAAAAGGAGCGGACACTGACACAAAAGGAAAAGTATGACAGTGTGGTGGTACAGAAAATTAGAGAGCAATGTATTTAGGAAGGGAGTGGTCAACTATTCTGAAAGATGAAAAGGACGAAAATCTGAACAGAGAACTGGTGAACACATTCAACAACGTGGAGATCACTGATAACCTTTACAAAAGTGGTTTTAGGGGATCAGCAGGAACAGAAATCTGATTGGAATGGTCTGGAGAAAATAAAAGCATTCTACACTAATTACATCTACTTTTTCTCCAAAGAATATGAGGCAAATGACTGCCATTAAATACACTGATGCTGGCATTCTGTACAACATATGTCACACAGCTAAATCGCTCTCAAGTTTTCTTTGGTAAGTATACTTTTCAAGACAGGAGAAACAAATTGACAGTAAATTCCAATTGTTATTTCTGTTTCACACACATACACACTGCTTCTGACAAAAACTAGACCACTTAACAAGACAGTCCAATATCACCACCTAGTGGTTAAAAATCTTAAAAGCCAACATATTCTCCTTAGGACCCACATTGTTGATTCTTCACAGTAACTGTGGATGTGCAGTAATAATTCTACAAAAAAAGATATCTAATCAAAATAATTTTAAAAAGTCTTAATACTGTAAGAAATATACCAATGCCATATCAAATCTTAAAATGTAACAGCTGAAGTGCCTTGACATAGTGCTTACTAGGTGCCAGAAGGCATGCTCTGCTTCCACGTGTGTTCTCTAATCCTCCCATATGCTATCACTGACACAACTTTTTTTTTTTTTTTTTGAGACAGAGTCTGACTCTGGCACCCTGACTAGAATGCTGTGGTATTATAGTTCATAACAATCTCAAGTTCTTGGGCCTAAGCAATCCTTTTGCCTCAGTTTCTCTATTTTTAGTAGAGACACGGTCTCACTATTGCTCAGGCTGGTCTCGAACTGCTCAGCTCAGGCAATCCACCTGCCTCAGCCTCCCAGAGTGCTAGGATTACAAGCATGAGCCACCACACCCAGCCTACTACTGACAAAATTAATAACCTGCCCAAAGTTTTCACAGATGGAAATGATGAAGCTAGGATTTGAATGGAGGTAAATGACTTCAAACTCCACATTACCTATGTGCTTTTTTCCTTTTCGTGTAAAATCCACACTCTTAACCACTTTACTCCCTTTATAGTCTCTCCACAAAGCATTAAGATTACTTGGTGATGGCTCAGCGCCCACAGCTCAGTGGTTAGGGCACCAGCCACATACACCGAGGCCTGCAGGTTCGAACCCAGCCCGGGCCTGCTAAACAATGACAACTGCAACAACAAAAACAATAGTCAGGCATTGTGGTGGGCACCTGTAGTCCCAGCTACTTGGGAGGCTGAGGCAAGAGAATCACTTAAGCCCAAGAGTTTAAGGTTGCTGTGAACTGTGACACCACAGCACTCCACCGAGGGTGACATAGTGAGACTCTGTCTCAAAAAAAAAAAAAAAAAGATTACTGGGGGGGAGTTGGATAGGGAATAAAAAAGTCTTTTGTTATAAAGAATCATTAGCACTAAAGGTAAAACTTCTGAATTTAGAAACCATTCAAATGCAAACCAATTTTTCTAAGAGTGATTATAATTCCTTACTTATGAAGTAAATTGTGATGCTAAGGAACTGTGCCTCCTTTGGATCATACACATACTACATTTACTGGGTTGAAACGTCTAACTCAGAGGTTCTCAACCTGTGGGTCGCAACCCACAGGAATGGTATTAAAGGGTTGTGGCATTAGGAAGGTTGAGAACCATTGATCTAACTGCTTAATAAAAACAAGATGAGGAAATATAAACAACTTTTTTAAAAAAGAAGAAAATCACAAGGAGGCAAAACAATGTACCCCAGAAAGTAAAAAACTCCCCTACTTTTGGCCAACCTCCCTCCTGCCTTCCTCCTCTTACATCTCATCCAGAGGCATCTTTCTTTTCTACCTATGTATGGATTATTACCCATTTCAAATTCAAAACTGGTCAATATGTTCTTACACTTAATCCTTACAATCATTTGACAAAAAAAAAACAAAAAAAATTCAAACAAAAAACACCCACACCTTAGCCTTAAAAAGGTTACATGATTGTTATACATCCTCTGAGAAGCTCAGGAGGTAACATTCAAACTCAAGATGTGTATTTTCCTTTTCTTTTTCTTTTTACAGACGGGGTCTCGCTCTTGCTCAGGTGGTTCAGGTCCCTGTAGACCCAGCTACTTGGGAAGCTGAGGCAAGAGGATTCCTTCAGCCCCAAAGTTTGAGGTTGCTATGAGCTAGATGCCATAGCACTCTACTGAGGGTAACAAAATGAGACTCTGCCTCAAAAAAAAAACTTCAGAAGGAGCGAGGGGAGTGGGGTCTTGGGGCCTTGGTGCGTGCCACACCTTTTGAGGGCAAACACAATTGTAAGAGGGACTTTACCCAACAAATGCAACCAGTGTAACATGGTTTCTTGTGCCCTCAATGAATCCTCAACAATAAAATAAATAAATAAATATATTATAACAACAACAACAAAAAAAGGAACTGTAGAAAGAAGCATTAAATCCACCTTGTTAACAACCACTTACTGGCAACCTGCAATAACAATTCTCCTATGCACTTCTGCATATATTCTCTCCAAATCCTCGCTAGAGTTATTAATATAGTTCATCTTTATGTTTCTTCTGGAATCTTTCACAGTTTTAGAGAATAATCAGTCATTAAGGAACAATTACGCCATTTCTGTCCTCTTGACAGTTTGCGCTGAATTCATAAGTTTTTCTTAGCATATAAATTGTTCATTTTTCACTACTATAGGAAATGTAAATATCTTTGCAATGAGATTATGGAGGATAAAACTATCTCAGTCATTTTATTTAACTTTATATCGTTGAGTAAAAATCCAATTTTTAAATTATTTTTTGACGTGTGTGTCACAGATCAATAAGGTTATTGTCATGCATTTTTACTTCATTTGCTTATTTGAGATACATTGTGCGGTTTTCTAATGTTAATGTTTTGAATAGGACAAACCTTTTCACTATTTGTGGTTTGAAAGATAATTGTAGCCTTTCTTTAATTTAAAAAAAAAGAAAGCCATTTGAAACTTTTAAACCTACCTGCTATCTTTTAAGGCCTTCCATGATCTGGGCCTACGTTGTTAATCCAGGGTATTTTCCAATATTTTTCAATAACCACCATCCACGCAAGTCAGTGTTATTTTCAAAAGGCTTCTATATTTGCAATTTTCATTACTGTGTCCTATGGTGGTTCTTGTTGTTCAGCTTGTCCAGAATTTCCTTCATTTTCAAAAGGTATGGGCGATGTACAGATTTTTCAACAGACATATCTGATATTTTAAAGACAAGTTATTGTGTAAGTTAAAAAAATAGTTTTACTTAATTTCACTTTATTTGATATAATATTATTATATATGACATCCTAAAGCACAGGATATATGAATAATATAAACAATGAAAATGAAAAAATAGTACAAAAATCTATTATTTTTATAGAAATAATACCGTGATGTTCTTAACGTAGAATAGTGTACATATAGTATCATCATTCTTCAACATTAGCCAGCATCAGAATCATGCAGAGTACTTAGTATAAACTTCTGGATTTGAACCCCACAGCTTCTGATTCAGTAGTTCTGGAGTGGGGCCCAAGAATTTCATTTTTACAAGTTCCTAGTTGATGCCCATGCTGCAAATCCAGAGACTTTGAGAAGCACTGACAGAGATGTTCAAAAAGTTTAAGTTCACTAGAATTTTATATTTTGGCATACATAAAATCTATATGCTTAACACGCCTACAAATCTTCAAAACATCAGTCAGTTCTAAATGAGAGTCCAATTTATGAACTGCAAAGGAAAAAAAAGAATCAAAAGAAATTAACGTCAGGAAGGCTATTATAGCAAGTTCGTTTTAGGCAGAAGACTTTCTTTAAGTTGATGAAAATCAAGATTGGATCATAAAGTGTCTATTGATTCCAATAATATTTGTTGTAATACTGTTTTTTATAGAGGAAAAACTAGAAACAGCCAAAGTGCTCACTTAACACAGGCTTAGTTAAATGAACTACGTTTGGTCCAAATATAAAGGATTTAAAAAGAAAGAGGTTAATCTGGATGTGTTGACACAGAAAGATTTTCAAGATGTATTATAATCATAAAAGGTGAAGGTGTAGGAAAGATGGATGATTCCTTTTAAATAAATAACAAATATACATTTTATATATAATTGTATGTGTTTACACTAACATATTTATACATGCTCATAATAGAATATAATTATGTATGTATAAGTATACATATGTATGACTTCTAGCACAGTATACATATTGTACTAAGGACATTATCTACTAAAGCTATACAAAAAACAATTAGGACTAGTTAACTTTTGGAGATTGAGAAGAAAGGAATCATCCTTAACACATTGTACAAAGCCAGTATCACCCAGATATCAAAGGCAGGAAAGGACATAAGAAAACAGAAAACTTCAGAACTACTGAACAAAGTCTCTGATGAACATAGATGCAAATATCTTCAATAAAATAAACCAAATCAAACAGCACATCCAAAAGAAAATTCACCACCATCAAGTGGGTTTCATCCCAAGGATGCAAGGATGATTCAATATATACAAGTCAACAAATGTGATTCACCACATAAATAGAATTTTTAAAAATCCTATCATCATTTTAATAAATACAGAAAAAGAATTTGATAAAATCCAGCATCCTTTCTTAATAAAAACCCTCAACAATCTAGGTGTAGAAGAAACATAACTCAAAATAATAAAAGCCATATATGATAAACCCACAAGCAACATCAACTCAATGGGGAAAAGTTGAAAGCATGTCTACCTAACAACTGGAATAAGAGAAGGATGCCCACTTTCACCACTTTTATTCAACATAGTGCTGGAATCCCTAACCAGAACAATCAGTAAGAGAAAGAAATTAAAGGATTCTAAATCAGAAAAGAGGAAGTCAAATTATCCCTGCTGATAAGATCTTATACCTGGAAAACTCTGAAGATACCTCCAAATGACTCCTAGATTTGGTAAATGAATTAAACAGAGTCCCAGGTTATAAGATCAATGTATAAAAATCAGTAATATTTTTCTTTTCTTCTTATTTTTTTTTTTTTTTTTTTTTTTTTTTTGAGGCAGAAATCCTTCTGCCTCAGCCTCCCAAGTAGCTGGGGCTAAAGGTACCTGCCACAATGCCCAAATAATTTTTGTATTTTTTTTTTTTTTTTTTTTTAGTACAGACAGGGGTCACTGTCTTGCTCAGGCTGATCTCAAACTGCTTAGCTCAAGCAATCCACCTACCTCAGCCTCCCAGAGTGCTAGGATTACAGCATGAGCCACTGTGCCTGGCCAATCATTAGTATTTCTAAACATCAATAATGACCAAGCTAGGACTCAAAACAATAAGCCAATCTCACTTATAACAGCTCCAAAAATAAACAAAATAACTAGGAATATACTTAACCAAGGAGGTGAAAGATATCCACAAAGAGAACTATAAAACATCTGATAAAAGAAATCATAGAGGACACAAACAAATGGAAAAATATCCCATGCTCATAGGTTGGAAGAATCAATATTGTTAAAATGACCATACTGTCCAAAGCAATCTACATATTCAATGCAATTCCTATCAAAATACCCATAACATTTTCACAGAATTAGAAAATATGATCCTGAAATTCATATGGAACAACAACAACAAAAAATCCAAATAGCCAAATCAATCCTAAGCAAAAACAAGTCTGGTGGCATCACATTACCTGACTTCAAATTATATTACAAAACTATGCTGTTTTGTAATAACCAAACTATGCTGTTTTGTAACAAACAAAACAGAGTAGTTCTGCCATAAAAATAGACACATGAGTCAGTGGAACAGAATAGAGAACTCAGAAAAAAGGCCCCAGGCCTACAACCCACCGATCTTTGACATAGTAGACCAAAAAATGGGGAAAGGGCACCCTCATTAATAAATATTGCTGAGAAAATTGGAGAACCACACACAGAGGAATGAAACCTGATCCCTATCTCTAACCATACACAAAAATTAACTCATGATAGAATAAAAACTTAAATGGAAGTCCTGACACCATAAGCATTGTATCAGAAAACCTAGGAAAAAAGTCTCTAGAGATTGCCCTACACAAAGAATTTATTAGTAAGACCTGAAAAGCAAATTCAACAAAACGAAAAATAAACAGATGTGATTAAATTAAACCAAAAAGTTTCTGCTCAGTAAAAAGTAAATGAATAAATAAAATGAACAAAGTAAATTGATAACCTACAGAATGGGAGAAAATATTCACAAACTATACATCTGACAAAGGATTAATATCTAGAATCTATAAGCAACTCAAAAAATCAACATAAAAAATAAATAATCCCCTAAGCAAGGGGGCAAAAGACATGAATAGACTCTTTTTATTTTTTTTCAGAGTTTTAAGAGAATATTTAATTATGTAAATTTCCACCACTTTAATAATTACACTCTGAGGGTAATGTCTTGATCTTTAACTAGCTATGATTTGGTTAAATTCCAAAATTTTACATTAGTAAACATAACTTCTTTTCTAAATTTCATTTTCCAACTCTATTCTCCTAGTCCTTGGTATCCTTGTTTAAGGCATTTATTTTCTTTGATAACACCCTTCAAACTGTTTCAGGTCAATAACTGTTTCAGGAATATGCTTCTGCTTTTGCTGGTACTCTGGATTCTAATCAAATCCTTCATACACATATGTCATCTTATTTGGATTTCTTAAATCTACTGTCAGTATATTAGCCTACTATTTTTCTTATGTGGAAAAGATCTATAATAATTTAATTTTCTAATAAAAGCACAATTTTCATACATAGAACTAGAAATAACATATCAAATTACATTTCATATAATTTTTGTCAATGGATCTTTGTCTTTTTGTGTGTATGAATTACTCTTTTTTTAAAATTTTTATTAAATCATAGCTGTGTACATTAGTGCCATCATGGGGCACAATGTGCTGACATCATATACAATCTGAAATATTTTCATCAAACTGTTTAACATAGCCTTCGTGGCATTTTCTTAATCACTATATGAAGACATTTGTATTCTGCATTTAGTAAGTTTCACCTGTACCCTTCTAAGATGCACCGTAGGTGTGATCGTAGCAATCAATTGACCCTTTTTAGAAGAAAGTATGCAATGGCCAAAAACAGGAAAAATGCACTAATCAAAAAATCAAAAAAAAATCAAAATAAAACCATGATGAAATATCACCTTAACCCTACCAGAATGGCCATTATATAAAAAGTTAAAAAACAATAAATGTTGGCACAAATGTGATGAAAAGGGAAAGCTTACATATTGTTGGTAGGAATGGAAATTAGCCCAACCTCTATAAAAAAAACAGTATGGAGATTCCTCAAAGAACTAAAAGTAGAACTACCATTCAATCCATCAGTTCCACTACTGGGGATCTACCTACAAGTAAAAAAGTCATTATATCAAAAAGACACATGCATTCATATGTTTATTGCAGCACAATTCACAATCGCAAAGATAAGACTCAACATAAGTGCCAATCAAGGTGTGTATATTTACACACACACAAACACATACATACATATATACATATCATGGAATACTACTAAGCCATACACAAGAATAAAATAATTGTCTTTTGTATCAATTTGGATGGAACTAGAGGTCATTACCCTAAGTGAAATAAGTCAGGAATGGAAGGCCAAGTGTAAGCTAAGTTATAAATATGCAGTGGTATAATGGACAGTGGAGAATCATAGTGAGGTAGGTGAGAGGAGGGTGTGGAATAAAAAATTACCTATTGGGTACAAGATACACTATTTGGGTGACAGGTACCCTAAAAGCTCAGACTTTACCACCATATAATTCATCCATGAAACAAAAAAGCCCTAAATCTATTGAAATAAAAAATCAAGTATATGCACTATTTCAAGTTTTAAAATATCAGTAATTCATATACACTACAATAACTATCCTAAAAAAGACAATAACAAATGGTGGGAAGGATACATATAAATAAGAACCCTCATATAGTGCTGGTGGAAATGTAAAACGGTACAACTACTTTGAAAAGTATTGTGTCAGCTTCTTAAAAATTAAACATTTATTTTACATACAGCCCATCAATTTTACTAAAAGGTATATACATAAGAGAAATGAAAACGTACATCCACTTAAACACTTGCATATGAATGTCAATAGCACTATTGTTAATAATAGTCCAAAGTAAAAATAGTGCAATGTCCATCAACTGGTGAATAGATAAACAAAATGGGGTACCTCCTATTCCATTAATAAAAAAGAATAATGTGCTGTTAGTACTATAACACAGATGAACCTTGAAACCCTTGCACTAAGATTTCTATTGTGGTGTGTAAAGAGCTTGAGCCTTTTTCTCCCATTCATACAAGAAAAAAGCTGACAAAACTTAGAAATCAATAACTCTTCTAACATCCATTTGAGAATTGAAGTCATAGGACAAACCACTGCCCCTGAAACTAAAGAGACAAATAGGCAGATACAGGGATTTACAGAACTGACCAGTACAGACGCTCCAGAGAAGAAAAATCCATAGGAACTAGTATGAAGATAGGGAAATACAAACGCCTAATTGCTAGAGACTCAGTGTGGACAAGTTTGAGAGGTAAAAATTCCAGAGGGGATAGTCTTATGTGGGCTGCAGATTTTCGCACATTTTGTCTGAAGGAACTCCAATCAGGTTCTCCCAGTTAAAATGAGAGAAAAAGTGTTTCATGCTTTGGTCAGGGGGCGGGGAGGGAAAAAGAGGCAAAAATACTTTCGTCTTCTTAACAAGGCCTACCCTCCAGAGAAATTACTTTACCAGAGCCTAACTGACCTGGGGAAAGTGAAGTATCTAACTTGAGCACTCTTTATTATTCCTGTCACTCCTAAGAGATGGATAACTGAGAAGCCCTTGTGAAAGTGCCAACCCAAGGGCACAGGTTCGCTAAAAGACAGATTTGATCTTAGAACTATACAATGCTTTCCTTCACCTGCCATACCTCAACATTCCATCAAGAGGGGATCTGTATAATAAGAATTCTATGTTCAGATGGTATTTAAGAAGTCTCTAGAGAAACCCCAGAATAATAGGGAAGACATGATAAGCCTCTGACACCTGTAGCTTCAAAATCAGAGAAAGTTTGCCTCTGATGTATACAGCTACAGCAAATAGTAAACACATACTAATCTCCACCCAAATCAATATCAACCTAACACTAACGTCTATTTCTCTCAGTTCTTCTTCTTCTTTTTCTTTTTTTTAAGAGAGGGTCTCATTCTGTCTTCCAGGCTGAAGTGCAGTGGCAGGATCATAGCTCACTGTAGCCTTGAACACCTCGGTTCAAGTGATCCTCCTGCCTGATCCTCCTGAGTAGCTGGGACTACAGGTATGTGCCACCACACCTGGATATTCTTTTTTTTTTTAAGAGACAGGGATCTCATTATGTTACTCAGGCTGGTTTTGAACTCTTGGCTCAAAGTAAGCCTCCCACGATCAACCTCTCAAAGTGCTGAGATTATAGGTATAAGCCATTGTACCCAGCAAAAGAGTGCTTTTACATATTTGGTTTTATAAATTATATTTTCCAAATTAATAATAAAAGAACTAATGTATTACATTTTTGCTACTTCTATCTAAAAAGGAAGCTGAGAAGTGCAATTGTTTAATTAGGTTATTTATTGCCCAAAATAAAATCAGAATTATCTCTGAAGAAAAGAATGGATCTTGGAAAGTCAATTAGCAACCTCAATATTTTCTTCCACACAAAGCACTCACTTCACTCACTTACCCCTACCCTAAAGGGAAAACCCTCAAATCCCAGGTCTCTGAGTGATTGGCAGTTCTCTTTTCAAAGACAGATTTTGTACACTCATAAATAAGTTATCTACTCCCAACATGTCCAATAACCAGATTGAGCATCTCTAACCCCAAACTCTAAAATCTGAAATGCTCAAAAATCTAAAACTTTTAAATACTGACATGATACCACAAGTGGAAAATTTCACCTGGGACCTTACATGATGGGTCATAGTTAAAATGCATGTGTACAACACAATTGATGTTGAATAAATATTTATGTTTTAGGGAAAAAAAGGGGAAAGTGATCCTTCCAGCCCCATCAACTGTGATTTTTTTTTTAATACACAAGTTCAGATTTCCCTATACAAGCCCATGGACAAACAGTAATAAAATGTCATGTGTGCAGGTCAAACACCACAACAGGTAAGTTCCCCACAACGCCCCACACTGGGGCCAAGACCTGTAAGTATTACTCACTGTGTTTTTTGCTTATTATCTGCTCTATGGTGTACAGATATGGTTGAAAATGTCAAAAATGCGTGAAGATACCCTTAGGGATAGCAGTGATAAGAAAAAGAAGATGCATTTATGTTGATTTATAGGACAGAAGGTCAAGCTCTTGGAGAAACTGGACAGCACTGTAAGTGTGAAACATCTCACAGGAAAACATGGTATTAGAATTAGAAACCAGGTATGACCTGGAGAAACAGAAGGATACATCACTGATGTTCTATGCTGAAAGTGATGGATGGGGTTTATGACAAATAGAAAAATACTGTACAAAGCAGAAAATGAAGATGTTAATCATGTATTGAAAGAAAGAATCCACCAGCCTCGTAATAAAACATGCTACTTAATGGTACACTGATCATGAAACAAGCAGAGCTCTAGCACAGGAAACTGAAAATTGAAGGAACTATGAATATTCAACAGGCTGGTAGCAGCAATTTAAGAAAAGACACAGCATTAAATTTTTAAATATTTGTGATAAAGCATCTGTTGATCACAAAGCAGAAGAGAAATTCATGGGTAAGTTTACCAAGCTTACTGCTGATGAAAATCTGGACACCAGAAGAAATCCATAATGCTAATGAAATGTTGCTGTTTTGGAATTATTGTCCCAGAATAACACTGACTACAGCTGATGAGATAGCAGTTAGAGGAATTAAGGATCCCAAGGATGGAATAACTGGGCTGGGATGTGCTAATGCAACAAGTATGCATTAAGTGTAAACTTCTTGTGATAGACAAAATTGTGCATCCTTGCTGTTTTCAGGGGATGAATTTTCTAGAAATTCATTATTGTGCTAACAAAAGCACATGTTTCAGGGACATATTTTCTGATTGGTTTTACAAATATTTTATACGTGTGGCTGTACTTACTGTGGGGAAGGTAGGCTAGAGGACAACTGCAAGATTTTGTTATTCCTTGGCAATTGTTCTGCTCATCTCCCATTTGAAATTCTCACCAAAAATAATGTTTATGTCATGTACTTTCCCCCATGTGTAACTTCATTAATTTAGTCATGTGATCAGGTATCCCTAGATCATTGAAGAATAAATATGAAAACACTTCTTTTAAGTGACTAGAGGTGTGAATCTGAAAGTTTTCCAAAGGAGTCTAGCATGGAGAATATTATATTTGCTGTGGCTAGCACAACACAGTGACTAAAGATACATTTGCATATGGCTGGCCTAACCTCTGGCCTGTGACCATATCCAGTGACAAAGATAACAAAATAACTTTGAAGGATTTTGCAAGTCAAGTGAAAAATACTGTCTGACTTCCTTACACAGCCAAAAATATACCTCCAGACTTTGTCAGTAAGCTAGATGAAGTGGGTGTAAAATAATTTTTTAACACTGATAATGAGGCTCCAGTTTGTCCATTCATCCAATTGCTAAGATGCTGAGAAACAGGCTTTCATGCAGAACTATTAACTACAGTTCTTTTGGAAAGTTTGGAAATATCTATTAAAATTTAAAGTACATATACCTTTAATACTACAATCCTACTTACATGTTCTATGTTATAGAAATGCAATCACCACTATATAAATACATACAAGGGCTGTCTGTAAAGTATCCAGTCATCATTAATACTATTTTTCATATTACATGGCTGGACACTTTCTGGACAGCCCATGTATGCTTGGTTCGTGATCAGTATACCATGAAGTAGCACACCATATTACGTGGCTGGACACTTTCTGGGCAGCCCACATATGTACAATAATATTTACCTCACCATTGCTTGTAGTGGCAGAGAATAATGATAAAATGTAAACGTCATTCACCTAGAAACCACTCAGTTATGGCATATTTATATTTTAGAATGTCATGTAGCAACTTAAAAATATGAGAGAAGAAAGAAATTTCTATCAATTTACTTGGATCAAAGATAAGGAGGATCCATGCATATGATCCTAATAATGGGCAAAACCACAAAACCACTGCATATATATGTTTCTGTTTATACACATTTGAAGAAAGGTTTGGGAACATATGCTTAGCTCATAATATGAGTTTTTGGGGAGAGGAAGCTCATAGGTTTGAAAAGAATGGGAAATAGTATAAAGTTTATTTCATCTATTACAGTTATTCTTTTACCTTTATGGGTAGATATTTTAGTCGCATTGGTCACAGTAGGCAGAGTATTTACAGGTTCAATAGGTTTTTGTTTTACGATCATAGTTTTGAGGTTCCCTAAAAAATGAGAATAGTGGCTTTAAATTATACTATAAATTAACTAATTTCAACTTTTACAATGTTAAAATAAATCTTAATCCATTTCTAAAGCACAGCATTTTTTTAACTTGTTCCCAGTAATTTAGATAAAGCAGATTAACTGACACAAATATTTTCTCTCCGATTTTTTCTTGCCTGATGTCTGATATTTATAAGAGCACGAATATTATGATGATAATATAATATTATGATATTATAAGAGTGCAAATTAGAAGAAAAAGACTAGAAATACCATATTTTAAAATGTCAAAGAGAGTCTTTTTTAAGGTCAACAATAAAGTGAATCATCTTTACAGACCCTATTTCTTAGTGAATCAGATTGTAAATTTTCAGATGAAGTTTTATCTCTCTATAAAATACTGTATCTTTATATAAAAAAAGATGTTTATATTCCTAGAATGAAAACTCTAGTGCTTGAATTGAAGGGGAGATAATAGACATGCTATTGTAAAGACATATATTTTGAACATGGTTAAAAGAAAAACTATATAATAATAAAAATAGTTTCAAATCTGCTCACTTGAAGAAATTGCTGAAAGAAAAACCAGAAGAATGTGTGATATTTAGATGGTACTTTCTCAAAGTTAGTGTACAAAATTTACGTTAATGTATTAAATTTCCACAATATATTTCTTACACAGAAATGAAACATTTAACTCTTCCATTCCTTAGATGAAGTGTTTGTTTTAAAAATTTATGTCAGCCATTATTTTTAGATTCAGATACTTAATGCTTTGATGAAAATGTAAAACAATTATGCTGTCGGGCGGCGCCTGTGGCTCAATGAGTAGGGTGCCGGCTCCATATACCAAGGGTGGCAGGTTCAAACCCAGCCCTAGCCAAACTGGAATGAAAAAATAGCTGGGCATTGGGGTGGGCACCTGTAGTCCCAGCTACTCAAGAGGCTGAGGCAAGAGAATCGCTGAAGCCCAAGAGTTAAAGGTTGCTGTGAGCTGTGACACCATGGGGCAACAAAATGAGACCCTGTCTCTACAATTAAAAAAAAAATCAATAAAAAAGAAAAAAAATTATACTGTCATTATTTTTGTTAAATCTATAAAATGATAATTATTCTTTTTCTCTAATCATGGAGTAAAAATTTAGATAATAGATTATTTAAACTATTTGTTCATTTTCCTTCTTCTCTTTGCTGTTTCTTTAAGCATTATTATTGCTTATAATTAATAACTCCTCCAGAGAAAAGGACAGAATCCAAATGACAGGTAAAACTAGGAGTCACATCAATGGAAAGCAGGTATTTGTAGGTATTCTGAAGTCACAGGTGATGCTAGAATCAATCATATTTATTTAAAATATACTGAAAGATCACTGATCCCAGCTTAAGAAACTATTAAAACCCTAGGACCTCCAACCAATGAAAGCCTTCTTTCCAGTCCTAGTCTATCTTGCCAACCTTATTTTTCATCTACTGAAGCCAAGAATTTTGCTGTTTGTGTTAAACTTTCTTCTGTTTTCACATATAATTTTGGATCACTTTTCTTTCTAGCTCACTGAGGAAGAAAGAAAATAGATCTCACTCTTTTCTTGTATTCATTTCTCCTTTCCCAGAATTAAGCACAACTTTTATCATTCTTAAGGGCTTTTTTTCTCCTTATATATTGAAAGTAGTAAAAACAATGGAATAAAAGTAGTATCTTAGCCAATCTTCTCTACCTTTTGTTATTTTTCCCTTAGAGTCTTTATAGATAGGATATGGTGTAGATACCTATTTTGAATATCAGAGCACATAATAGGCAAAAGAAAAGACATTTGCACTTTCTAAAAGTTCAAAATTATCTCTAGGAAATGTACCTGGGTGATGATTATATAACGTCTCTGGAGCAACTAAGAAATGGGGTCTGTAGATTAGTCCTTAGATAGCAATGGAAATAGACAACTGAGTAGATCTACGTTAATGAAGGGAAAGGGAAAGGTGAATATTTTCCTTCCTACCTACTCTCTTGATGGATCTTTCTATTGCATAATCTGCCTGGGAGACAAAGGAGGGATATATACATATAATGAAGGGGGATATAAGATGGGGTTATTGCAGTCATCATCAAAACCTATAATTAGTAAGCAAGAAAGGAGGGTGGAGAAAGGAAATGGAGTTCCAATTTAGTCATAGTTGGGAAAGAAGAGAAATGCCAGGGATACTACCTTAGCACTAAGAATGAATGTACATTAAGTAAACTCAATTCAGAGTTTACTTTTTGCTAAACTATTATATGACTACAGCTATTACAACTTGGTTATTTCCATTTAATTAAAAATTTCTAAAAATATCAAAAATTACCTGAAGCAGCTGTAGTCAGTAAAGGAAACTGGATATTTTTGGAAAGGGTTGTACCAGCGTTAGATGGTCTATGAATTGCTCTTGGAAGTTCAGTTATAGAGGAAGGAGAGTCCTCAAGGACTTCATCTGGAAAAATTTAGAAAATATTTTAGCTCTATAATGGATCACATCTGCAATTATTTTTAACACTCTTACATAGTATATTCGTTGTCAATAAAAATGAAATTAAAAGAATTTAAATAACCAAAATCAATTTTTGAGTTAATTATTCAATTAACATAATAAAGACGTGTGTGTGTGTGTGTATGAGAATAGTTTTGGAGAGCAGAGTTAAGTAAGAAAAGTAAAATTAAAAAGTAACAAAGACCACATGTTATAAGATTCTACTTATATGATGTCCCACGTAGGAAAATCTTACAGAGAATAAAAGTAGATTAGTGGTTTCCTAGAACTGTGGTATAAAACAAAGAGATGTTTTGAAATAGGCACACAAAATCTTTCAGGGTCTATATCCCTGGAAGCATTGCCGAGAAGGGGCTGAAATGTGCAGTTACCATTTTCTCTTCAGAAAGTGTTCTCTATACACGCTTAGACTGGATACTTGACAGCTTGGCTCTAACTAATTTGCATCAAGAAGCTAACCAGGGAGACAAAGAGTAACCTGCAGGCAGCCTGGGCAGGAATATGGCATGTCCCAAAACTTTCCTCTGGTTCATTCAGTGACAAATCCTGGTCTATCCATTACTCCTGGAAAAAAGTTTATCCATGCACTGAGTCACAACTTCTATAGCACTTACCCAAAGGACATTATCTTTAATGACCTAGTACTTGAAATCAATAAAGAATTGCATTCCTAATTCTTCCTAAACCACAGAAAATAAAGAGGTGGACATGCAAAAAGCCCAATTCCAGCAGCTATCTCCCTACACTTAGAGGATTCAGCCTGAAAGTGAGTAGAGGCATTTCTCACAGAGCGTCTCCCTGGCTTAGTACAGAAAGAATGGGAGAAAAACCCCTGCACTGTAGATAGTTATTCCAAGAAAATTATGTTCCTTCTAAAACAGCTGGTGAAAATGTTGATTTTCATAGCCCTTAGGATAGGAAAGCAATCTGGTCATATCATTTAATGTAAGAATATATGCACATAGACTCATTTAGTAGTGGTGAAAAACTGAAACATCCAATACTCTTTAATAGAATTATACTTGAATAAGATATTCTATACTGTGAAATATTGCATTGCCAGTAAAAGGGATAAATTAAAACCATTTCATTTTCAGGCTTTCAAAGAATGTTCTTAAGATATCAATAAATAAAAAAGCAAGATACAAAAAGAATAAATGGCAAAGTGTATTTGAAAACCACTCGAGGTAATCAGATACTTATTTCATATGCTTATATATAAAATCTTTTACCTCTGCTTCCAAAGGGTGATACATTGATCACTTTTGTAGGACATTGACATGGTGTGATGTCCCTGGTATAAAGAACATCTTGCTGTTTCACGAATATATCTTTGTTTTTAAATAAGTTCATACCTAAAATATAAATTTTTAAAAACAAAATTATAAGAATATTCTATTTACACACTATTCTCCAAACTCCATGTATAAGCCTTCACTTCTACAAAGGTAATTGTTCTTCCCACATTTTATTAAGTTGTAATTTGTTACTTCACTTTCTATAAAGCTTCTCAATATTTTCTCTTTCTTGTCTCTGTTCTGCATTCTGTGATAGCGTCTTTCTTAATTTCAACCATTATCCCAATCTTATTTTACCTAGAAAAAAATGTTCATTTCTGTATTTGATCTGTAGTTTGTATTTAAAAGTATAGTTTTGGATATCACAGCTCTATGCACAAGCCACTGCATCTCCCAAGTCAAGAAATATTCATTAAATTTATTTTTCATAAATTCTATGTCATAAAAAGTAATGTGGATTATTGTAGAATGCTTACATCTAACGGAGAATTATAAACTTCATATTCCTTAATTATTGGCTACAGATCAAACTGAAACCAGAGGCTGAAAGGTTTAGTAAGAGGTTGCCATTGAAGGTCATTGAGAGAATAAATTATTATTGACATAATTTATTTTAGAAGCCATGGCGTAAAGCTAGCCATTCACATTTGCCAGAGAAGAGTAAAAGCTGAGGAGGGTTTGTAAAACCCTAAAGACAAAAACCTGAATGCATGTCAGGTGACAGTTCCATGCTATCAAATTTACATTTACTCTGTTTATTATTTTCATGAAAGTGACGAGTCTAGAGTGTTCATATGAAGACATTTTGATATGTCTTGATATTTCAAGTGGAATGTGGTTTTTAGATACAGGTAATATAGAAGACTATCCCAAAGGACCCTTCTAATTGCAACAAATAAGATGCTAGACTAAAAAAATATATATATATATATATTTTTTTTTAAAGAGTAGGATTCTTTTTATTAGATAGATTTTTTTAAAAAATAAAATGTTCAGGCATTTCTTTTCCGATGCGTTGTTTCCAAATAAAAAGATATTTTTAAAAGTATTGCTTGAGATGCTGTGAAAATATATGCTAGAGACCAAAAAAGAAAGAAAAGCACTTAAACTTGGGGATTTCTGCCAAAATTTCTGCTAAGTTAGTGGTTAGTCTTCCTGGGGTTCCTTTTAACATAATGAGTTGTTTTTATATTGCTACTTTCAAGAGCTTCTTTTTGTCTTTCAACATTTTTTACTATGTTTTCTTTGTAATTATTCTACCTGGGATTTTGTTAAGCTTAGACATGTAAAGTAATATTCTTCATAAAATATTTTTCAAAGATTTTAGTTATTACTTCTTGAAAAATATATTTTTTTACTCCTGTCTTTTTCTGTCCTCCATCTACTATCCCATCACCTTATAATTGCTGCTTCTTTTCTCTGACAGTTAAAACCTACTCTCAAGCCCCTTAGTGAAATTTTCCTTATATTTATTGTACTTTTCAACTCAATTTTTATCTGGACCTTTTAAAAATAATTTATCTTTTTAGATATTCTTTATTTGATGAGACATTGTCCCATACTTTCTTTAATAATAGTTCCTTTTAGTCCTTTGAATATATGAATAATTGGTGTTTGGTAGTTTGTCTTTCAAGTCCGACATCTGGTGCTCTTGATAAGAATTGTTGCCTGCTTTCCCCTTGAGTATAGGTAACACTACTCTTTCTTTGCATACCCCATAATATTTTGCTATGCACTGCACATTTCAGTGAGTATTTTATAGCAACTCTAGATAGCAAATTTCTTCCTTCCCTTTTGGGAGCTTCTTATTTTGTTTTACTAGTCATTTGTTTAGTGATACGGCTGGGTTATCTTATCACAGACTCTTTCCCCTGCAGTGCAAAGCCTCTAATGCTGCTTGTCTGAGGGAATAGTTTTAGTCATATAAATTCACTTTAGCACCATTAGGTTTTATTAGGTTCCTCTTCAAATTTTCCTTTCTCTTATTTTTTCATTAAGCTGCCTACCTCTTTGGGTAGACAGAGAGTAGTGTGTCTATATCATTGTTACCCCTGGACTCAAGGAATGAATGTATTATCTAAAATATAACATCTCAAAAGCAACGTGCTAGAGCTGAGATCTTATAAATTTGCCTGCCATTTTAATTATAAAGAGGGAATCAGTAACCATGAAATAATTATTACATACCTCTTCTTATCACATTCATCAACTAGCATGTATTCTTTTGCAAATTCAAAACAAATTTCCTATCTGAGCTAGAAAAATGAAAGTAAGCAGATGGCATTGAACATCCTCATACCAAGTTTCTGTACAACCACTGTAGCACTGGATTTCATACCATATTCTGTGCTCCTGGGTATAATGTGTATGCATGTTTTTTCCCAAACTTTTTGTTTGTTTGTTTTATTAAATCATAGCTGTGTACATTAATGCAATCATGGGGTATAATGTTCCGGTTTTATATACTATTTGAAATGTTTTCATCAAACTGGTTAACATGACATTCACAGCATTTTCTTAGCTATTGTGTTAAGACATTTATATTCTACACCTAGTAAATTTCACATGTGCCCTTGTAAGATGCACCGTAGGTGTGGTCCCACCAATTACCCTCCCTCCACCCATCCTCCGTCTTCCCTTTCCCCTTCTTCTTGAGCTATAATTTCATAGTAAGACTGAGTACATTGGATACTTTTTCTTCCATTCTTGAGAAACTTTGCTAAGAATATGTTCAGCTACATCCATGTAAACAAGAAAGAGGTAAAGTCTTCATCTTTCCTTAAGGCTGCATAATAGTCCATGGTGTACATATACCACAATTTATTGATCCATTCAAGGGTCAATGGGCACTTGGGCTTCTTCCATGACTTAGCAATTATGAATTGGGCTGCAATAAACATTCTGGAATTCTTCGTTATAATGTGATTTTTGGTCTTCTGGATATATACCTAGTAGAGGAATTGTAGGATCGAATGGCAGGTCTATTTTTAGATCCCTAAGTGTTCTTCAAACATCTTTCTAAAAGGAACGTATTAGTTTGCATCCCCATCAGCAATGTAGAAGTGTTCCTTTTTCTCCACATCCACACCAACATCTCTGGTTTGGGGATTTTGTGATGTGTTTTCCTAAACTTTTAGGAAAATTCCCCTTGAAAAAGTAGCCAGCTCTTGCCGGGAGAGAAACATCTGAAAGAGTTAACACTCCTCTGGTAAACGTGTAGATTTCATTGCCCTCCTGTAGCTGCCCAGTCTGTGGAGACTGCCCCTTCCCTCTCTCCAGGGAGCCCTTCCCTCCCTCCCATGTCAGGGGCCATGGCTGAGATGGCCATGGTTGTGGCCAGCAGGACAGGACGGGAGCTTCTGAGGCTGCTTGGCTTGCTAGCAGCCAGGCAGATCCCTGGGACCTGCACAGGGCATCAGACACCCTCTGTGCAGCTGGGACTCAGACCTTGGCCTCACCATGACCAACCCCACCAACTCCACCACCGCCCCCTCCCCTGATCCCGGGGCTCAATGGAGGCCCCCTGGCCTGATCCCTCCTAGGTCCTCCCAGACTGGAACCCTGTGTGCCTGGCGGGTCCAGGTGGGGTGAGTGCCCCAGATGGCCCACCTGGCTCCCCATTCTTGAGCTGTACGCCTATGTATAACGCACATCCTTATTTTTCCCTCAACAATTTGGGCAAAAAAAGCACAAATTTGCTGTTATACACAGCAAAATGCTGTTTGTCTTTCTAAATGGGTAAGTTCTTAAACTAATAATATATTGATAATTTTTCATTGATAGTAAGTACTAGAGTTTAATTATAGGAGGATGTTAGTGAAAATTTTTACCTATGGAATTCTAACATATAAGTACATTAAAGGCCCGTATGTTACTCAACTCCAGGAACATACATACATATTAGACTTGAAAAATATTTTTTTTTTAGAGACAGAGTCTCACTTTGTCATCCTTGGTAGAGTGCTGTGGCATCACAGCTCACAGCAACCTCCAGCTCCTGGGCTTAGGCAATTCTCCTGCCTCAGCCTCCCAAGTACCTGGGACTATAGGCGCCTGCCACAACATCTGGCTATTTTTTTCTTGCAGTTTTGCCAGGGCCGTGTTTGAACCTTCCACCCTTGGTATATGGGGCTGGCGCCCATAAAAAAATATATTTTTTTACCTCAGTGAGTCTTAGACCATATTTTGATTAGTGTCTTTATTAGAGCTCTTCCAATACCATTTGACAAGATGTTTTTATCAGTCTCTATAGAGGCAAAAAGGATTTCAGTATACTTTGTAAATAAACATTACCATATGTATATGGGAGCATGCTCCTGTGTGTGTAGTACTATAGTTAACATTTGTAATGACCAAAGAATAGTTATAATGTATGGAATGCAGAATCACAAAACCTTAGAATTGGAAGAGCTCATTATATTGATATATTAAAGTTCAGAGATGTTTCATGATTTTAACAAGAACAAATATTGAGATGATGGTGAAATTAATTCACAAACCGACACTTTGTAACTACCTAATGATTTTTTCATGCGGTGCTATCTCTTATGCAAACTAAAATTACCCCAAAGAGTTTATTTTGACTTTACACTAACAGCACATTCTACTGTGGGACACACCTGGTGAAGTGAAGCATAGCATCTTTTTTTTTTTAAGGGTTAATTTGCGAATCATGGCTGCACAGTCACAGAGAGGCAAAAATAGTCCGGTAGTTCAGAAAAATTTTATGTCATTTTTAAGATTATGTAAGGGTAAATCAAGTGTGTATCAATGATGTAGAAGAAAAATAAGATATTTTTGTGGGACTGTGAATCTCAGCTGTGGACTTTGTAGCTGAGAAGGATGAAGGGTGAGGCAAGTGCATCTGCGGTGGTGTCAGATTGAGATCGCATTCCCATCCACTGGAGTTTTTATGTGACTTGAATTTCGAGCTGGATTTTAAAACTAAAGATTAGGTCAAATAACGGAAAAAATATATAAAAGTTATTAAAGGAGAATTTACATTGGAAAAGGGACAATCAGGATGGGTGACCTGGGTCAACTAACGGACCCAGTATTTTGTGAGTGAAAGTTTTTTACAGCAGACCACGTAACTGAGGCCAGAAACCTGGAATGACCCCGACAGTGTGGAGTGGAAGTTTTTCTTTGAAGAAGTGGTTGAGCCCATGAGTAAATGTTAACTATTTCAATGTAACATTTGCATCACAGTTTTACTACCATTGAAATATAAATTGAAATATTGCCCAGCTGAGAATTCATTATCAGAATAAGCTAAAACAAGTAAGATTAGGAAAGAACATGTTTTCCACAAACACATGGCTGTACCGATCTATAGCAACAGAAAACTGGGGAGTATTCGCAGACATATTTTGGCCTTTCTGGTTCTTACTCCAACTTGTATAAGTAAGAAGAAATGGTTCATTTCAAATGAGCATGCAAAGATTCTTAGATAAACAAGTGGGCAACAAGAAGAGCATTTTAGGGCAGATAGGGTTGAGCATTAGGAACAGGAAAATTTGTGTTAAATAAATTTATAATCTAATAAGATCACAGTTTTCCCTCACCATATCCTCTCATTGCTGCAATTCTTTTGTAATTCACTTGAGATAATTTTATAAAATGCATAACATACCTTAAAATATTCCTATTTAAAGTTCTTAAGATTGTTTTTTAAGCTGTTCACATACTTACATAGCTATCAACACAGTCAATTTTAGGTTCTGTTTGAGATTATACTAATCAAATTCCAGCAAGGTACAGGAATAATATTAATTAATTAATCTTACATAGCATTATTCCCTCTTCAACATTTTTGCACACCGTTGTACATACTGCAACTATATACATTAAATACATTGTAATAATTGTCATTATAATTATTTATTTACATAAGTAAACTGAAAAAATAAAAAAGACCAAATACATATGCTTAGTATTTGCTATCCTAATTTTCTCATACTGCATTGCTTTATGAAATATTATATTTTATAGGCCCAAGGATATATATCCTTTTATACAATTACCTTTTAAATCAAGAAAGGAGATATAAAATGCCTTTATCAGGCATTCGTAGCTATAGAATTACTTTTACCTATGTTCTTTTCTGTGTGGATTCTAATTACTGTATAAGGTCACTTAATTTTAGCCAGAATAACTTTTCTAGCATTTATTAAAAAACAGGCTGCCTGGCAACAGATTCTCTAAATTCTTATTTAGTTGAGATTATTACCTTTACTTTATTTTCATGTTTAGAAGATAGTTGTGTTCTATGTAAGGTTTTTGGTTGGCTGTCTTTTCTTTCAACACTGTGAATATGCTGTTCTGTTACCATCTGGATGTCACAGTTTCCAAAGCCAAATTAGCTGATAATCTTACTGGTCTTCCTTTTTGACATGATGAGTTGCTTTTCTTTTTCTTCTTTGAAGATTTTCTCCGTTTTTCTTTTTCAACATTTTTAATATGATGGGTCTGTTTGTGTTTGTTGTGTGTTTTTGTTATACTTGAGTTTGGATGTGTAAATTAACATACATTAAATATTATTTTTAGTTATATCTTTAATTTTTTTTGTTCTTTTCTCTCTCTGCTCACCTCCTACTACTGCCCTTACTGTAGCAGCCCTGATTCTTCTGACAGTTTAAATCTACTATTGAGCCACTCTAATGAATTTTTCTTTATAGTTATACTTTTTTGAGTCTAGAATTTCCATTTTATTTCCATTACCATAGTTTTTTTTTGAGCCATTCAACAAAAGGGTTATGAACTGAATTGTATGTTACCATAATTCGTATTTTGAAGGCTTAATATCGAATGTGAATGAATTTGAAGACAAGGCCTTTATGGAGCTAATTAATGCTAAATGAGGTTTTAAGGGTGTGGCCCTTTTCTGTCTCTCCCTCCCTCCCTTCCAACCTTACCTGAACCTTCACTCACAAATAAGAGGTCATGTGAGTGGGAGGCTGTCTATAATTTGGAAAAGAGGAATTACAAGAAACCTTGACCACTTTGATCTTGAATAATTAGCCTTCAGAATTGTGAGAAAATATCTTTCTGTGAAGGCATTCAGAAATTTTTAAAAATGACAACCAAAGCAGATAATACAGACACGTCATCAGATATTCCTTTTACGCTTAAAGCATGGCTTCCTTTAATTTTTGAGCATATTTATGGTAATTGCTTCATAGTCTTTGATTCCCACAAACATGTTATATTGCCATTTTTTCCCTGTATTTCCGTCACACTTCACTGTTTCTTTAAATGGCTCATAATTTTCAATTAAAACCCAGACATTTCATACAATATACTGATTCACTTGTCTCTTTTCAGAGCTCGTTGTTTGTGATATTTGTAACCCATTTTACTGACGTCTGTTTCCTCCATAGTGAGAAACTGCTAATGCTGCTCCTCGAACAGCGCAGCCTGGGACACGTACACTGTTACCTTTGAATGACAGAAGTTTCAGGAGGGTTCTCTTCAACTGCCTCCTGTCCTTTCTGTTCAGCTCTCTGCCCCTTTTGGGAAAATAGCTTAACACTACTAGTGAAGAACCAAATTCAGTTGTATAATCATTGAACTATATATAACACAACTAAACAACTCTACTGCAGCTGAGATATTGTAAATTTACCTCCCATTTTTTTTTTATCAACAAAGGGAATAGGTGACCAAGGAAATAGCTATCTATTATATGCATCTTACCACGTCTATCAGCTAGCCTTTCTGATTTTTGAAATTTAAAGCAACTTTCCTTTCTAAGCCAGAAATATAAAATAATAAGAATGACATTCGAAATAATTGTACCAAAGAAATATTTAGGCTACAATAGCATTTTATTTTTATTGATTACTTTCTAAATGAATGAGTTCTAAAACTAGAAATATCTAGCTCATGTTCCACTGATAGTAAATACTAGAGTTCTGAAAATTACAAGGGGAAATTCAGGAAAACCTTTGCCCATGTAATAATAACTTATGGGTACAGTTGTCATCACAGATCTAATTTAATTTAACTTCAGAGAGGCTACTAAATCATGAATAGTAGACTTGAAAAATTCCTTTTCTTACCTGTAAGAGTCCTTAACTGTGTCCTGCTTGGATCCATTGCTAGATTTTCTTCATAGGCGTCTATCAAGTTTTTTACATCAGTCTCTATCAATATAAAACAGATTTTCAAAACACTTTGAAAGGTAAATTATAGCATATATCTGTGTTTGTGTGGTATATTCTTAAGGATGGGAAGTAATAACTTAATTAGCACTGGTTATTAAGAATTATTTAAAAGATCTTGGTTGCAGAATCACAAAACCTTAGAGTTGAGAGCGTTTTAAGTAACCAGATAAGCCTCATTTTATTAAAGTCAAGAGAGTTTAGGATATCATGAAACCAGATATCCAGTTAATGACAAACTGATAGAGAAATATACGTCTCGTTCCTTAATCAGGGCTTTTTCCATACAATGCTACCTCTTATGCAAAATGAAATAATCCTAGAACATTTATGATAAGAATGTAATTGTTCAAGTTTACATTACAGGCACATTCATACTGTATGGATATACCTGATGGGGTGGAATATAATTTTATTCACAGGTAAACTTGTAAATGATTTGCTCTGATTTTTCTGAGAACATTTTAGTTCCTTTTTAGGTTATGTAAGTGTAAGTGACAGTAGTTATACAAAAGAATAACAATAATCTTATGGACTGGGATAAAGTACTTTTTCAAGTCCATCTATTAATAGAATATAGACATTATAGTCTACATTTCTACACTGGGTGGAAAGAAACGGGTAGATTTGCACTAGTACCAGTATAAGGATTAGATGCCTTCCCACTTGAATTTTTATGTGGGAAAATTGAACTTTTTTCTTGGTTTTGAAACTGATACTAGGTCTAGTGACAAATAATAATAACAATAATAATAATAATAATAATAAAATTGAAAGCTAATAAAAGGGGCCAGGTGTAATCCTAACACTCTGGGAGGCCAAGGTGGGTGCATAGCTTGAGCTCAGGAGCTTGAGACCTGCCTGAACAAGAGTGAGACCCCGTCTCTACTAAACATAGAGAAATTAGCCAGGGATTATGGCAGGTGCCTATGGTTCTAGCTCCTTGAGAGGCCAATGCAAGAGGATCACTTGAGCTCAGGAGTGTGAGGTTGCTATGAGATATGACTCCAGAGTACTCCAGCCTGGGCAATGGAAGGAAACTCTGTCTCAAAAAATAAAAAAGTTAGGTGGCACCCATGGCTCAGTGGGTAGGGCACATACACTAAGGCTGGCAGGTTCAAACTTGGCCTGGGTCGGCTAAACAACAATGACAATTGCAACAACAACAAAAAATAGCCTGGCATTTTGGTGGGCACCTGTAGTCCCATCTACTTGGGAGGCTGAGGCAAGAGAATCGCTTAAGCCCAGGAGTTTGAGGTTGCTGTGAGCTGTGACACCACGACACTCTACCCACTCTAAATAAATAAATAGTTAATAGAAGGGAATTTGTATTAAAAATTGGATAATCAAGATTGGCAAACCTGAATCATCTATTCAGCCTCAAGTTTTATGGGTGAAATTTAGATTTAGCAGAGCACATAATTATAGTTGGAAACATGCAAAGACTCAGACAACACGGAATGGAAGTTTTACTTTGGAGAAATGGCTAAGTCCATGAGTAAATTTTAGGGCTGCATCCCATATGTACCACCAATACAATCTGTATAGACATGGGGACCATTTAGGCTATTATCACCGAAATGAACAAAGATGCATCAGATTGGCAAAACAAATGATTGATAATTGTAAACATCTTGTGAACCTAGTAAGCTATAAAAGAAAAACCCTAATAATATGAGGCATATTAGCAGACATATTTAAGCTGTCTGGTATTCTCTTACAGATATAAGTGAGAAAGATTCATTTGAATTAAGAAATCAAAGGAAGATAAGCAGGGCAGATGGTGTTAAATACTAGGGATACAGAGCTATGTGATGGAGAAATGTATAATAGTAATAATAGCAATTTTCCTCCTTGTATATATACACCATACAATTTGTCCATTTAAGGTGTTCAATTCGATGGTTATTAACATATTCACAGAAATGTGTAGCCATAACCTCAGTCAGCTCTAGAATTTCTTTCACGTTTATATTAATTAAATTCCAGTGAGATACAGAAACATTATTCCTAAATACCTAACTTTACTCCCTCATCTCAATTTTTGTGCTATTTTTATACTACATATTTATAAATATAAAATACATTGTAATGGTTGTTATAATGATTTGTCTATGTAACTGTGTCTGATAAATGAACAAAGAAAAGAGAGCAAGTACATATTTATAGTGTTTATTGTATTAACGTTCTTATTTATAATTTTTGGTTCTTTTCATTTGTTCCTGTGTATGTGAGTTACCATCCAGTGTTATTTGCTTACCTAAATACATCATTTCTCTCTTCTATCACCTTTGTGCTGCTGTTGTGAAAAATATCACATGTCTATGTGTCATATGTTTAGTAATGTAATTATATAAGAAAATTTTTATACAATTGTCTTTTAAATATATTAATAAAAGAAAGGAGATGGGATATACACTGATAAAGTCTTTTGGAATTATAACATTTCTTAACCCATGCTCTTTGGGGGTTGACTCAAATTACTGCTGGAGGTCAATTTCTTTTAGCCTGAAAATTTTCTGTGGAAAATATTTTGCTAGAAATGAAATCTCTCAGTTTTTATTTATTTAGAAATCTCTCTTTTTCTTTCCCAAGGACTTGATCTATGCTCTATCAACCAGGCTGGAGAGCAGGTGGAATGATGGCAGTTCACTACGACTTCAAACTCTTGAGTTCAAGCAATCCTCCTACCTCAGCCTCCCAAGTAGCCACCACCATGCCTGTCTAATTTTTAAAAAAACAATTTTTTTAAGAGATGGGTTCCACTACCTTGCCAAGGCTGACTTCAAACTCCTGGCTTAAAGTGATCTTCCCACCACTACCTCACAAAGTAGCAATGTCTTTATTTTACTTTCCTTTAAAAAAAAAACCAAAAAACTTTTATTGAGGTAAGATATGCAATTATAATTTCCCATCTTCACCATTTCACCTTCCTTTCCTAAAGACAGTTTTGCTAAATATAAAATTATTAGTTGGCAGTTCTTTTCTTTCAGTGCTTGAAATAATTATCCTACTGCCTTCTGGCTACGTAGTTTCTAATGCTAAATTATCTGTTAATCTCACTGGGGTTTCCTTTTATATGATGAGTTATTTCTGTCTTGATGCTTTTTAGATTTTTCTCTTTGCCTTTCAACATTTTTACTATAATGAGTCTGGTTGTGGATTTCTTTGTGGTTGTTTACTTAGATCTCATTAAGCATTAATAGGTATTATATATCAAATATTTTTCAACATAATCAGCTATTTTTCTTCAAATATGTTTTCTGATCCTTTCTCTCTTTGCTAGAAATACTCTCCTTCTAGTAGTCTCAATATGTTACGTTTGTTTATTCTTTCTTCTGTCAATTTAAATTTTTTCTTGACCTAGTGAAGGACTTTCTTATAGTTATTCTTACCCTTCAATTCCAAATATTCACTTTGGTTCTTGTTTAAAAAAATAATTTGTATCACAATGTTGACATTATCTATTTGATGAGATATTGTTATTATACCTTCCTTGCCTTTTTCAGAAAGGTTTTCAGTCATTGTCTGCTAAATCCAACATCCAGGACTGTCACAAGCAGTTTTTGCTGCCTGCTTTTGTTGTGTTTGGGGTCAAAATTTACTGTTTCTCTGCATGTCACAAACATCTTTGCTAAAATCAGGCATTTTAGATAATATAGCTTTAGCAAATATGTTTAGTGATTTACTCTTCTCCTTTTGGAAGGCTGTTATGTTTGTTTGGGGGGTTGTGTGTCAGAGAGAGAGACGGAGGAGAGAAGAGAGCGACAGAGGCACGGACAGACACAGAAACGTTTGGCAGAAGTATTCTACTGAAGTCTCTTTACTCTACAGCAGTGGTTCTCACCTTCCTAATGCCGCAAACCTTCAATACAGTTCCTCATGTTGTGGTGACCCCCAACCATAAAATTATTTTTGTTGCTACTTCCTAACTGTAATTTTGCTACTGTTATGAATCGTAATGTAAATATCTGATATGCAGGATGTATTTCCATTGGTCGCGACCCACAGGTTGAGAACCGCTGCTCTGCAGTGTAAAGTCTCTCATGTTGCTCCTTGAGGGGAACTTACAGGGCGTGCAAACAGTCTCCACTGGATGACAGTGGTTTTAGCAGGGATCTCTTTGAATGTCTCTTTCCATTATTTCTATGTTAAAGTCCTGGTTTTCAGGCATCATGTCAATGATCAGAGAAGTGAATCTAATACTATAACCCCAGGACTTAATTCAGTTGTGTAGTCTCTAAAATTTATAATGTAACTAAAGAACTTTATTGCAGCTGAGGTGTTACAAACTTGCCTGACATCTCCATTGTATAGGTGGAACTGGTGATCAATAAAATAACTATTATATTTCTTTTCTTATCACATCCATCCATCAACTAACCTTTCTGCTTTTGTAAATTCAGAAGAAAAATTTATACATAAACCTGAAATGGTGAACAGAATTGGATATACTTCCACAAAACATACTCTAAGCTTATTATACCACTGTTTTCTATGGACTAAATTCTAAATGAATGAGTTCTACGACTAATAATAGAATATAGTTAATTTTACATTGCTAGTTAAAACAAAAGTAGTGTTGAGGAATTTGGAGGAATACTAGAGTCTTGGGGGAAATTTATGAAAATTTTTCCCATGAAATAACTTATAGATACTGTTATCATTAAATATCTACACTTAATTAAACTCCAGAAAACACAAACTCAAGAGAGATACTAAATTTGTAAAATTCTTATTCTTACCATTGAGATCCAGTGATTGTTTCCTAAAATCATCCAATTTTATACCTCTTCCAGTTATATCTGTCAATTGTTTTACATTCATCCCTATAGAAATAAACAGATATTGAAACACTGTCTGGTGATTGTTTACATACAAATGTGAATGTGTATGTGTGGTACTAACTTAAAACATTAGTATTTATAGAAGAAGAGTTATAATGAAATATCTAGATTGAAGAATAACAAAATTTTAGAATGGAAAGAGTGTTAGCAATTATATAAGCCACATTATATTCAGGCTTAGATATTGTGTAGTGAATTGATCAAGACCATATACCCAGGGAAAGGCAAAACTGATACATAACTTAATTCTGTGTAGTTCTTCAACCAGTGGTTTTTCAATGCAATGCTAACTCCTAGGCAAATCGATAGCATCCTATAGATATTGTGATAATAATATAATTGTCAAGTTTACATTAATACACACTCATTCCATAGGTATTACCATGTGGTGGAACTTAACATGGTCAAGCTGCAAACCATGATCACTTTAGTCACAGAAAACTATCATAAGGCAGAAATTCTTTGACCTATCCGGGAATATTTCCCTCACCATTTTATGTTATATAATCTATAAATCATGTAGGCATCAATGATGGAAAGTATAATAAGATACGTTTCAGACTGAGAAAAAGCGCCCTGTGAGTTCCCTCTAGCATGTAGTAAGGAGATGGTTAAATTTGCAGCACTGCCTGCACACTTGTTAGATCCCCTTTTATTTAGATTTGTATGTAATTTGATATTTTTGCTAGAATTACAAACCATTAACTAGGTTCGAAGATATGACAACTACATGAAAATTATTTGAAGAGAAAATCATATTGAAAGGGTGATAATAGGGATTGGTGACATAAGGTGAACATTGGGTGTAACATTTTGTGGGTGAAGTTGGCTCTAGCAGAGCATGTAACTGTGGTTGGAGATTTTTCTTTATCCTGACCCTACAGAGTAGAAGGTTGTGGCATGTTTTTAAAATATGCATTTCATGTTAATATGAAGTTAAAAATGATTAGGCTACATTGTTTGTGTTTCTAAGGTAAAATTCAAGTTGAGCCCTTCACCCAGGAGGTGTGTTGTGCCCTTACCCTGTGCAGATGAGGTGAGAGCTTGCCAGTGCCCTCCCGCTCCCCCTTCCCTTTTTCCCTCTTTCCCCCCTCAGAATCTCCTGTCAATTTTTTGATAAATTCCAGTGTACCCTCTTAGGTAATCTATTCAAGGTTTGTCTGCTACAACATAATTGTGTTTTTCTGTTGTGTGGGTGTGTAGTTGTTTATTTATTGGTTTTACATTAGTATTGAGTACACTAGATATTTCCTTTTCCATTCATATGATTTTGGCTAAGATTAACTCTCTCTGGGTAAAGTTTTAAATTTAAGACACAAAGCAACAAAAATTCTAGAAGAAAGTTTATTTAAGTGGGTAAATGCACGAGTAAATTTAAATTTTTGTGTTACAATCCAGGCAGATCAAATATAGCACTGTTGCATTCTGTATTGAGCATTATATGATCGCCAATTTAAGAGATGCGTGAGATTGGTCAGATTAAGTTTTAATAATTACATAAAAAAATAAGAGCTATAGGGGGGATCTGGAAGATGGCAGCGGTGACGGTCCCGTAGTTCATCACTCCCCGATCAGCAGGTGAGAGGGAGGGAGTACTGGACCTTGCCCCGTGTGAATTGTAGAGCGGATGGGCAGCTGGCGATGCACAGCGATTTGGTGGATTGTTGTGTTTGAAATATAGTTCATAACCACGGAAACTGCTGTAAACTGTTTCCCCCTGAACGATGGAGGGGCAGCCGGCCCCTCCCACAGGGAGGACAGCAGGTTGCAACTCACAAAACCTAACTGGGAAAAAAATTCCACCGAAAAGTGGATCTCAGCGTTTGATGACCAGAAAGACGCGCTGCTAGGTCCCACAGGGACCTGTACAGCTCAGGCGCGAGGCAGATACAAACTTATTGGAATGCCCAAAATGGCGAACGTCTTTTCCCTAGATCATTGGGAATAGGTTTTCTGTCAGTGCTACCCCAGGGGCAGAATCCTGGTGAGGTCTGACGGTGCAGGGGGCCTGGGATCCTGTGGTGTGAAAAAGACACTTTGAGCTGAGGAAGGTGGCGAAGAGGGCCCCGGATCACTCCAGCGGGAGAAAAAGTCGCAGATTAGAGTGGTAGCAACAGACCGGCGGGGAACCCCCTCCCCTCCAGCCGTAGCCTCGGCGGCGGCGACAGCAATCAGCAAAGATCGACAGCAATCAGCAAAGATCGGCGCGGGGCGGTGGTGGCCGGCAAAGATTGCGCACCGAGCTCTCCTCTTTCAGCTGATTCCAATTCCTGGATCGCAAGAGAGCGGGAGGGCAGAGCAGAGAGTTTTGTGAGGAGAGGGCTGGTGCACCTAAGTTGGAGGTTGGATGGGAGTGTCCTTTGGACCCGAGCACCCAAAATAAAGCACCTTTTCCAACGTAAACCAGGGGGAAAAACTACAAAACTACAATAATGGCGACTGAACAGTCAGAGTGGGAAGCCTGAGAACCACTCACAGTGCCATCTGTTGTCCACAAAGTATATTGCAGTACAAATTAACTCCACTTAAGTGGATGCCATCTGAGACCTTTATTTCTATATATACACAAGAACTATATCTC
>CAUYRH010145714.1:0-19181 GCA_963574655.1 Perodicticus potto | reverse complement strand
ACGCTTGAAGAAATTGGCCTGGGAGAATACTTTATGAGGAGGACCTCCTGGGGAATTGAAGCAACACCAAAAATACATTACTGGGATCTGATTAAACTAAAAAGCTTCTGCACAGCCAAGAACACAGTAAGTAAAGCAAGCGGACAGCCCTCAGAATGAGAGAGGATATTTGCAGGTTATGCCTCTGACAAAAGTCTGATAACCAGGATCCACTCAAAATTATTAATAAAAAAAGAATAAATAATCCCATTTCATTGTGGGCAAGGGACTTGAACAGAAACTTCTCTAAAGAAGATAGACGCACAGCGTACAGACACATGAAAAAATGCTCATCATTTTTAATTATCAGAGAAATGCAAATCAAAACCACTTTGAGATATCATCTAACTCCAGTAGAGTGGCCCACATAACAAAATCCCAAAACTACAGATGTTGGCATGGATGTGGAGAAATGGGAACACTTCTGCACTGCTGGTGGGAGTGCAGGCTAATACGTTCTTTTTTGGAAAGAAGTATAGAGAATACTCAGGGATCTAAAAGTAGACCTGCCATTTGATCCTGCAATTCCTCTACTAGGTGTACATCCAAAAGACCAAAGATCACTTCATAACAAAGATACTTGCACCAGATTGTTCACTGCAGCTCAATTCCTAATAGCCAAGTCAAGGAAGAAGCCCAAGTGCCCATTGACCCATGAATGGATTAACAAATTGTTATATTTGTGTACCATGGAATGTTATGCAGCCTTAAAAAAAGATGGAGATTTTACCTCCTTTACATTTACATGGATGAAGCTGGAACATATCCTACTTAGTAAAGTATCTCAAGAATGGAAGAAAAAAATATCCAGTGTACTCAGTACTATTATGAAACTAATTTATAATCACTCACACTTTCATATGAAGAACAGATCACAACTATGGCCCAGGATGAAGGAGAGAGAAGGTGGAGAGGTCGTGAGGGGAGGGGGAGGTCAGATCAAGGGAGGGTGAAAGGTGGGATCACATCTATGGTGCATAATGCAAGGGTACATGTTGGATCTATGACGTATAGAGTATAAACGTCTTAACTCAATAATTAAGTAAATGAGATGAGTATATATTAACCAGTGTGATGTAAATGCTCCTAATTCTATATGAAATCAGCACATTATACCCCATAAATCCATTAATGTATACATGATCTATGTGTTTATGATTTAATAAAAAAAATATGGTGCAAATGTCAGAAAGCACAAACTTTCCTCCTTTCTATCTGCTCTTGTTCATGAAGCTTTTTGGCTCAAACAAAGGAGTGGCAGGGGTTAGAATGCATCATTGTTGCCCCCTCTCCAGTGAAGGGTACTGGGGTGGTTTGAGTAACTTCATAACCATCTGGTCTGTGCTCCTTTATGCCACCACTCCGTACAAAGGAAAAATCAGGCTCATTGTTTCCTCTTATAACATCACACTTGGAAGACATTTTTACTTTCTCCCCCTTACTTACTAATCTAATTATTTGAGCAGTTTGCATTAAAGATTAGATATGCTACCAGAGCAAACTCATTCATACTCAGCAATCCACTGGCATCTATTAATGGGCACAATGGTGAAAACCCATCTCTGTCTGCCCCATAAGTATTCATGTTTATAAAGGAACATTTGAAAGCACTGGAGAATCTGACCCAAAGGGCAAAAGTGGCTTCCTCTTTTCAGTAACATGGAGCTTAGGTCAAAACAATTTCTTGGAGAATGACTCAAATTTCCATGTGGTTCAATTTCATAAGAACTTCCTATTTCAGTTGGCTGATTTTTTTTCCCCTGTGAGACACTTGGATACTGAGGATCTGGTTATGAACAAAGTGTAAATTAGTACATCAAAATAAGTTATTCTCACAAGTCCTTTTACTTTAATGAATTTAATCTTTTAGTTTTAGTATTCAATAACCAAAGACTAGGCTAAAGAATCCCACTATGTCTGGGGTAACAGAATAATTTATCATCCAGACCTGTATTCTTTTAAGAATGAAAATAATTAGAATTATTTTGGGTTTAAAATATTTGTCAATGAAGAACTTGGTTTTATTATACTGGCAGAGCTATAAAATTATTTTATTCTTATAAATATATTGCTTCAAAATAAAAAAATAGATTTTTAGTGCATTAAAACAAAATAAATTTATATTATCTGAATGTTTTTAAGTGATACATGAAAAATCATTTGTGGTGTACATTTATACATTTTAGTTGGCTTGCTAGCTGTATCTGTCTATAATCCCACGTGAGAATTACTTTTCAACAGAATGTACTTTTTAATACATATCATTTCGTTTCTAAAATTTTATAAAATTGATCATCTTCAGAGTTGCAGGTAATGTTCATTAAATTGACACCTTAACTTTAATGAAGAAATACTCTTTCTACAAGCACTTGGGTGCCTTGAAAACTCACAACAAAAATGGGACACATGGAGAATACTCACAGGTCTACTTATAAATACTGAAATCTGTATATACTTCAGCCCACCTATTTTCAAATGCACTATATTTTTGCATCCATTCATATGTACTGACTGTTTAAAAATTTTAAGATAATACATTTGAACATTTAACAAAATTTATGCCAAAAAAAATCAATGGCTTATTTATCCCACTAAATATCAAAAGATTTTCCCACAAATTGAAATAATATAAAGCACAACTTTAGAATTTAAACATTGATTCATTCGGTGTTTGACCTCATACATTTTGCCAGCTTTTTTATTCACTTTCACTCAAGAAAAGTTTCCAAAATTAACCTGCAGAAGATTTTTTTTTCCATATACTGAATTTTGCAATTAAGTTGATATTCTGTTCACATCTTTTGATGGAAGGCAGATGAACAGCTACTTTGCCCTTTTTCATACATGTGTAATGAAACCTTGGAATGGAAAATGAGATTAATTAATGTGGAAGAACAGTCATTTGATCTAAATGAAAAGTCATGATGCATAAATATGTAAATACTAGTTTTTAGCTATTTGTGTTAAAAGTATGTTTTCAGAAACATTTTGCTTAAAGTAACTCCTTTCTCTCAAAGTAGCTATGAAGGCTTTTTTGGCAAGTTTTTTACTTGGGCTGACACATCAATAAGATGGCCAGGGCTACAGCATGGAGAGGAAATGTGAACAAATGCTTATCAATTCATCAACAGTTATCTTGATTGGAATGTCAGTACTTGACTGCCCTTAAATATGTACTCTTTGTACTTTTATTATGATTTAGTGAAAAAGCATTATGAAAGGAAAAAAGTACAGGTTTACTCAATGAATGAAATAAAGGATTCTAGGAAGAATGTTCAGACTTTTTATTTTCTTATTAGTGGGACAACTTAAAAATTTCCATGTATTTATCACACACCTACTCTATAATTTCTCATCTTTTCCACAACCATTCTGAACATGCAGCTTTCAGGCTTCAATTCTTACAGGCCACGGCACAACAGGCAGGTAAACCACGTGCTGGATGGGTGGAGGCATCACGTGCTTTACTACAGCCTGAGACAAGACAGGGATAGCTCATCTGAGAGCACTTTGTTTAATTATGATTATCCAAAAGTTTTCCTTAAAGCTGGATATTAATTGCTCAGCTCCTAAACAAACATCAGGAGTATAGAGATGGGACACTCCTGGTTGTCAGATTTAGTTTGGTGTTAGTCTTTGAGAGTTCTGGACACTGCATATATGCACCTCATAGGCCACCAGTAATGACTGTAGAAGAAACTGAAAGCATAAATTGAAAGTCTACGAAACTTATCCCAAATTGTTGGAATCAATATAAACCTAGTTTAAAAATAGAGATAATTAGTAAATGGAAACTTTCTTGAAAAATAAGAACCTAAATCAGTTTTTTTTATTACATCATAGCTGAGTACATTAATGCAGTTATGTGGTACAATGTGCTGGTTTTACATACAATTTGAAATACTTCCATCCAGCTGGTTAACATAGTCTTCACTGTACTTTCTTAATTATTGCAATCCTAAATCAGTTTTTCCTAGAACTCATTTGCACAGGAACCAACCAATTCTTTCTAGAGCATTCTTCATATGTTTCAACCCCCTTTTTAGAATCCCTGCATGAGTCATTTGCTAGTCCCATGAAAAGACCCATCTGAGGGCTGTTATCTTCATGATTAGTGGCAAATGTAGTTTCTGTTCTCTGAATGGCTTTAACAACGGCTTTTGCCCACATCACAAAGTCCCAAAGCTGCAGATGCTGGTGTGGATGTGGAGTGAAGGGAACATCTTTGCATCTTCAAACTAAATAACAGCCTCTTTGGAAAGAAGTATGGAGAATCCTCAAAGAACTCAACACAGACTTTCCATCTGATCCCACAACCCCATTACTAGGCATCTACCCAGAAGAAAAAATCATTTTATCATCAGGACATCTGCACTAGATTGTTTCTTGCAGCTCAATTTACAATCACCAAGATGTGGAAACAACCCAAATGGCCATCAACCCATGAATGGCTTACTAAACTGTGGTATTTGTATACCACGAAACACTATTCAACCCCAGAAAAGATGGAGAGTTTGCATCTTTTGTATTAACTTTGAAGAACATTCTCTTTAGCAAAGTATCACAAGAACAGAAAAGTATCCACTGTGTGCAATACTAATATGAAGCCAGTAGATGAATTAATATATGCCCACACAAGAGAAAAAACTCAATTTAATTCAAGTTAGAGGAAGGGGAGATGAGGTAGGGAGATTAGTGTACTCCCACGTAACAGGCACAATGTAAGGGTATAAGGTATACCTCCTGGGTGTGAGATACAACCACAACAGGAACCACACTTAACAAACACAAACATTGTCACCTAATTCTGTGTACCCTCATTCTGAAATTTAAAAAAACAAATGGTCTTGGGACATTATGTGCTTATTATGAAATGGTAGCTTCTATACTACATGAAGACTATATTTTCATCACTGGAATGTTTCATTAGTATCTTCCATAACTCTCTTACTCTGCTCTACCCTTTTTGAATGGGTAGACCTATGACTGAGACCAGACTGCTTTATCTGGCCTCAGTTATCAGGTGAGTACATCCTCGGTGCTGCTACTGTGCTTGTTTGATGGAGAAGCAAATGGATGCAGGAAGAGGGTAGCGACGACTATGAGTTTATAGTAGCATTACAGGATTATTTACAACCCTAGAAATAAGTGCTTAGAGCTTGAGAGAAGATTGCAGGTTTAATGAATCCAGCAGACTGACTGAAAGGCCCACCTCAAGCTAGATGGCTCTTGTGAAGCCTCTTCCTCAGTGCTCCAGTCTACACCAACTACCTTCTTTTTTCTCTCAATTTGCATTACATCTCTACCCTTTTAATCATCTGGATAGCAGGTACTCTTTGCACTCTCTGCACTGCACCATTTATTGCTTTCAAAAAAGATACTACTGATTTTGTGGGTCCTTTCTAATTATATCTACTAGGATACCACACCAGTGGACATATACCAAAGCTTTTGGTATTAGGATTTCCATTTATAGGAAACTGAGGTCCAGAGGGGTTAAGTGATGTGTCTATGAATAACAGGGTACGGAGTCAGAACAGGGTATGGAGTCAGTCCACTTTAATCCTGTTATCTGCTGCCAAGTGATCATGACAAGTTCTTTACCTTCTTTGAGTCTCAAGTTGGTTATCTGAGGAAAGATAATCCTTACTGTGATTGGAAGTGTTGGGAGAATTAAACATTATCACACATGTACAGTAAACAGTATACTCGAGGTATTGCATAAACATAAGGTCCTTCCCTTGAAGAAGGCAAAGATACAAAAGAAGGAACAACCTTCTTGTCTAGTTGAAAGAATACTAGGGTTAATTTAAGCTTCAAGACAAAACAAAACAAAATGCTCTGCCAGGACAAGTCTGCTCATGTTGCCCCAAGTTGTATGAAAGATCATCTGCAGCTCTATCTGCATCATGCTGGCTTTATTTACACATTTCAGATTGAACCGGGGAATGTGGGGATAACAGTTTAGCAAACACAACATTGCATCTGCTGCTGCTACCAAATTGCCCAGGAAGAGTAACAGTGATTCATTCAGAAAGACAGAAGCGCTGTCACATGAGCTTGTGTTTCCCCTCACATGGAAAGTCTTCCAATTTATACAGAGAAATGTGTAATAAAAACAGTGGTGGCCACTGGTGTGATTAAACAAATGCTCAAGGTAATTGTGGCTAAACACACAGTTTTAGATGCCCATGTGAGTATTGGAAAAATAATGGGATTTTGCTTCCCATTACAAATCTGAAAAAATGTGGAGGCATAAAGTACAGTTCCCATGATTTAGGGTCCACTTCATAAGGAAGCATCATCAAATAATAAAGGAAAGCAAGAGATGTTTCAAATCTAGAATTCATATTTCATAAGATTCTTTTGTCTTTCAATACACTCTAAAGAGTGGCACTCGCTGAAAGAGAAAAGATGAAAAATTTCTACTCTGTAACCCCAAAATGAATATCATATAAAGAGGAATACAAGACTGTTTTTTTCACTGTCCATTTGTTTATAAAATATCAAAAGAATTGTGTCTTTCTGCTAACTTTTAGAAGTAGTTGAATTAGGAAAAAGTAATGTGTCTGGATTATTATAATATAGTTGTTCTTTTCCTAGAAACAAACAAAAAAAAATCAGAAGGCAAATCTTTCCTTCCTTGCCTTGCCGATGTCTCCAATGAGTTTAGCACTGGAGGTGCAGTAAACTAGCTCTGAGCCTCTGGGAGAGAATTAACACCATCAAAATGAATTTACAACTGAGAATTAATTATATAATCAGTATGTTACTTTAAATCTTCCCTGCATGTTCCTATTTGGAAAAATTCTCATTTCTTTACTTATTACCTAAGCAAAATCAGGGGTATAGTCCTGAACACTGATGTTGTCAGGAAAAATCCTTTTGACATGCTGAAGAAATTGAGTAGTATTTGCCATAGAATACACAGAATTCCTAAAAGGGATCAATGCAAACATTTTGTCTCAAGATCCTCCAGCAATTTCAGCCATCTACACCAAAGATGCAAAAATATACCTTTAGACTTTACCCAGGAATGTGTTTGGTCTGTTTCATCCCACTGAATATGCAAAGCCCATAATTTAAAAACTTGAAAAATTATAAACATTAGAAATAGACTGAGTGGCATTTAGCATGAAAAAACTCCTCAGCATGTGTCATAACAAAGAATTAGAAGTGATATTTCTGATACAGGAGATTAAACATTGTTCCTGAGGAATCCAGGCTTAATGCACTGGGAACTGTCTTCACAATTTCTTCCCATGAGGCATTCTGTGGGCGTACACACACACACACACACACACACACACATACACACAGAGTGAACCCCATGATACATGCTATTAAAAGGGGAGGTGGGGGGAGAATCTGTACTCTTCCTGCAGAGTACTTCTTTCTCAAGTAGTTCTTTTGCGTTGGGAAATGAACATAAAACTGTATGTGTATTTTAAATCAATATCATTTCGAAGCGGTTTTATGTTGCTCTGTCTGTTCATTACATAAGCTCTTAGACACTGTGCTGGTATTTGCTTTTTTTGTTTTTTAATCTGCAACAGGAATCTCACCTGCTATTACAGGGATGAAAAAGCAGAAGGAATGAACAACAACTTCAAGGGGGAAGGCACTCATAAAACAACTGGAAAACTAGCAACAATTCAGAAAAAAAGAATTATTTAGAATTTAGACCCTGGATAGATTTACTTCATTAAACATTTCTCTGAGCCAAGGGGCAGAAGGCCATGCCACTACAAGGTAAACAGAGAAAAGGGTTTTCTAGAACTATGACTACTGTAGATAAATATACAGGGAGCTGCAGTTGCTGATTTCAGCCTTGTGCATGCTTTGATTTTCTCCCAGGTGGGGAAGTAGTAGGGTATAAGATATTCATGTGATAAAGCAATGCAGCAAGTAATTCTTACTACCCTAAGATTCAGCCCAAATATGACCCCATTTTAGCATCCCTGATGCAGGGCACTGGGTTTCCTAAGAGCACCTTGTTTGGGATGCAAACTCATAGACTCTCTGATACAGAGAAAACAATAAATGTTAGCAAAATAATGCATAAGAATGAGCCAATAAATTAATGACATGTTGTTTTCACAACAATATAGCACGATCAAAAATAACTAAGATTTGAGTCAGAGAGCTGGGCTTGCAGCTGGCTACTCTTCTGGCTAAGGAATCTCAGATACATTCATTTCTCTTGACCTTAGTCTCTTAATTCTTAGAATAAAATAATATCAAATTAAGCATTTTAATATGGGTACTATATGAGCTAAAACATATAAAAGCAGCCTTGCAAACCCTGAACATTCTAAAAATACTAATATTTGTCTAAATCTAATTGTTTAGATAATTCCTATTCAAAATGATCTTGTTTTAAATGATTGCTATTACTTCATTTAATATTTAATTCAATGGATTACTTTTCCCTTAAGGTAAAAAGTAGTGTCTTCACTTTCCTATCAATTATTTTATAAATTATCAATTATCCTGTAAACTCACTGGATAATTAGGACTTAGGGCAAGAAACAAAAACAGATGGGGACTTTATTTGCAAAGACAGAAGAAGCAAATACTATTTTCAGAAAAAAATAATCACTTCTGGATCAATGTTATGCAATATCTGATGCATTCTACCTCCGGCTGATGTAATGATTTTAGGCATGATTAGGAATGATTAGAAATTAAATACCTAGATATAGCACAGGCTGAATACCCCTTATCCAAAGTGTGTGTGAACAGAAGTGTTTTGAATTTCAGATTGTTTTGGAATTTGGAATATTTACATTTTACTGGTTGATTACCCAATGCAAAAATCCTGAAATTCAAAAATGTTCCAAAGATCACTTGTTTTGAGAATCAGAGCTCAAGAAGTTTTGAATTTTGGAGCATTTCCGATTTTGGATTTTTCAGAATAGGGATACTCAACTTGTATAGGCTACTAGAAAATCAGGGCCTGTGACCGTATTCTGTCAGATAGTACATATTAACTGAGAGAAAGATAATTCGTCTAATTTATAGACTGGTGTAACGTTTCACAGTATTGCGGAGAAACATACCAAGTACACATTGCAAAGATCTATGACTACCGGACATGTCAGCCTGGTGCTAAGTAGGCTACTCTGAATAATGTTAGAAAAGCCCATATTAATATCATAATATTTCTGGATTACTTCTAAAGGCAAGTGAAGTAAAACATTTCTGAGAATGGAGGTTTGATTTTGTTAAAGTACATTTGAATAAGTGGATATGTTTGAGTACTACAGGAAATCAGGAAGACATCCCCTTCTCATTCAAAACATGCATAAACTGATAATTTAGAATCAGCTAACATCCACTTTACTATTAAAGGCTTGAAAGATAGTGACATTTTATCAATTAAATCACTTCATCACCCCCCCAAAACATATTAAATCAAATTAAAAGGACTTGAATCAAAATTACTATTTACTTTTTTCTCCTGAAAATTAACCATAAGCAGGTCCTCTACAATATGCCCTGCGTACAAGTTCTAGATCCCTGAAAGTATGAGTGTGTGCTCACAGATACTACTGACCATTCAAAGTACTCTCTGGCTTTTTAATTTCTTAAAAATATCACACTTTGAGCGGCGCCTGTGGCTCATTGAGTAGGGCGCCGGTCCCATATACCGAAGGTGGCGGGTTCAAACTCGGCCTCAGCTGAACTGCAAAAACAGAAAAATAGCCAGGCATTGTGGTGGGCACCTGTAGTCCCAGCTACTCAGGAGGCTGAGGCAAGAGAATCGCCTAAGCCCAGGAGTTGGAAGTTGCTGTGAGCTGTGTGACACCACAGCACTCTACCAAGGGTGATAAAAGTGAGACTCTGTCTCAAAAAAAAAAAAAAAAAAAAAAAAATAACAATTTGCCTTCAGTAAGTACCACTGCTTATGCAAGAGTTAGAAAAAAAAAATCACTAATCACATCAAGACTGTGTTCTGGATATTCTTACAAAGGCACAAAGGAATCTTAAGTAAAACTACTCTTCTTTGCACTTGTGAGTTGAGCTGCTATAAATGTCCAAGTGCAAACATCCTTATGATAAAATGATTTTTTTTCCCTTCTGGGTAAATACCTAGAAATGAGATTGAGGGGTAAAATGAGAGGTCTATTTTTAGTTCTTTGAGGATTCTCTATACTTCTTTCCAAAAGGGCTGTACCAGTTTGCAGTCCCACCAACAGTGCATGAGTTTCCCCTCACCAGCATCTGCAGCTTTGGGACGTTGTGATGTGGGCTATTCTCACTGGGGTTAAGTGATACCTCAAAGCGATTTTGATTTGCATTTCTCTGATGATTAGAGATGACGATTTTGATTTTCATGTGTTTGTAGGCCATTTGTCTGTCTTCCTGAGAAAAGGTTGTATAGAATACTCTCATATGAATGCCAACCCCTTCTCCCCCCCCAAAACCCCCTTCTTCTTAGATTGCAAGAAGACTTCCTCCATAAACAACAGTCTTCCCCGGTTATAAAATCATAGATCATCTTCTGTCTCTCTGGGATAAAGAAACAGGGAATGAACATGATGGGCTTAGTCACACAAAAGACTCCTCAGGTTAACTCACAGTGAGAACTCCTTCTAAACATATATGCCATGTACTTCTCCCGCCATGGAGGCCAAACCTGGGTGATCATGAGGGGACTAATCAAATTGAATGGAAAACCATTTTAAACACTAAAATTGATGATATAAAATGTACTTAAGTTTTAATGACATCTTAATTTGGGATAGTATAGATATAGTGTCCATTTGTATCCCTCCATTATAAAACATTCCTCAATCAACAAAAAAGTATTACATATTTCCTCTTTTCTTTTCTTACAGTAACATGCCCATGTGTTTTTCATCTATAATTGATATAAAAGGGTGATTTTTGTTTCTTTACGAATACTGTCAGTCAACTGTGACCTCGTTAATAGTTCTAAAAGAACAGATCATTCAATCCCTATTTACTGACAGCCTAGTTATAAATAAACCAATCTACAATGCAGGCATCACAGTAAAGTTTCTTTTGGATAGCAATAAGCAGAGTTGCTTTTTGTTTTTCCTTCTATTACATGCCCTTATGATTCCTTCTTTATTAGTAAATGCTAAACTAGCCTATGTAAGTGATTGTTGGCCTGGAAAAGGAAACAAACTCTAATGCAAGTATTTATACCTCCAGCAATGAAAACAAGATATTATTGTCTTGTCTGACCTTTCCTAAGTATGGGATACAGCCTTTTACACAATAGTTTCTTGGTTCATGCTTCAATTACTGACCTTTACTATGTAGAAAATTAATGCAATTTTCATTGTAATCCATCCATACAAATAAGGTTCACACGGAAGGATTTCACATACAGAATGTAATACAAATAGGAAATGTCAACTGATTGCTGTTGGCTGAACTTAGCCATTATCTGTTTGTTCTGGAGACCCTAGAAAACTGTACTTATAAGCAATTTCTCACATGGGCCTTCAGGTGTTAGAGGGATTTCCTCTTTTCAAAGTTTAGCCTGGATATTTCATTTCCTAAAAGCCAAAAGGTAGTTACTTGTAAGTTCTGAACAAGTTATGACCGAAAGTCCACAAAGAAAAGGCAGAAAAATTGTGGAATCTAATCTGGTTTCTAGTACAGGTTTCTACCATGTACCCTGCACAATGAGAAGGAACAAGAGGCCACAGTGATATAATTTTACAACAATCCACATTCCAGATGATAAAAGTAGGACAGACGCCAGACTGTGTCCTGGTCTGTGCATTGGAGACAGAGCAGGGAAAGCATTCATCTCCTGAGGAGGCTGTGGCACCGGGTCCCAGCACGCTTTCATCTTCCACGGTCGTCTGTGATGGTATGTGGTGGGACGGGGCGCTAGCAATTAAAGAGTGTCACTTTCAAGATGGATAGGTTAGGTAGAAAGGAGTTTCTCTCCTCTTCTGGTTTTGAACAGAGCGGCTGTGTGTTTATAATTTATAAACAATTCATCTCTCGCTGGGTGTGTTACAGTTCCCAGAAGCAGAGTCTGTCATGTCTTATACGCAACAGAAGCCAGAAGGCAGAGTGGGTAAGATCTTTATGCAGCACACGACAGTGAGCCGTCACCTTGACTGCGTGTCTGTGTCTGCAAGGAACATGTCTCAGGGATGGAGGCCACCACATGTGGAGAGGAAACGTTATCTTGTATATAGTAACAGATAATGTGGATGGGCACTCAGGAAGTCCTAAAGTTGAAAATCCCTCCAGTTTACAAATCCCATAGAGAAAGGAGAGGAAATGGAAACAGACAAGGGCTGAAAAGTGTGCCAGTCTCCCCTAGTAAGAGACGGGTTGTGTTAAGCAGAAGCGTTGTACATACAAGTCAAAATTCCATTATATACGGATTCCTCTAGAACATTTCATAGAAGTATAAACTCAAGGAAGGAAAACAATTACAGTTATGCCATGTCTATCAAAAGGCCCAAATGAAATACATTCAGTAAAAAACATATTGAGAATGAACTTGCCTTGGAGGGAAGGAGGAGAGGCTTAGTGCCACCCCAGTCAACATGGGACAGGCTGACACATGGTTGTGGTCAGGGCTGTGCCTGCCTGAATGCAAGAGCTCCCAGACTCATTCCTGCAGACGCTGCCATCCAACTCTTCTCTTGGTCATACTTGCCCAGAAAGGCTGGAAGGACAGCCCAAGTGGCTCTGTCTCCACATCAGATCCCACATCAGTGGTAAAGCAGATCTTGAAAGTCACTGATCTAGGTTTATACCCTAATTTTGTTGTCTGCTAGTTACTTAATATCACCGTTTCATTCATTGCCTTATTGGTGGATTCTCTCCTTTATTAGACAGGCCAAAGATACCTGGTCACAATTATCTGTAAAGGATGGAGGGCACCTTCTTCCACTGGTGATTCAAACAGGGGTGGCCAAACAGAAAGACAGATGCCCTATGTTCAAAGCCTTGGTTTGTAAATATGTAGAATATTGCCTAGTATGAGATTGTCACATAATAAGAAATACAGATTTGGACTTTGCCATTGATTCTCATAAAATTATTGGAATTCCCTAAGTGATAGCACACGGGAACATCTTCTATTATAATATTTGCTTATATCCCCCAGTTCTTCAAAAAGCTTCAGATTTAGAAAGACAAGACAAGCGTCTTTAGCTATTCATGACGTGCTCCTATCAAGCATACCTGAGTTCATGTGAAGGAAGCAACTTTTCAAAGTCCCCTAAGGATAAGGGGCTGGTTGTCAGGGGGAACCAAACCTATGATTAGGGGGGCTAGTGCTTTCAATCCCCTACCCGCCCCCACACACACCCTTCCTCCCAGGAGGAAGCAGGGACTGGAGAGATCAACTTAATCACCAATGCTCAGTGATCGTATCCATTATGCCTACGTTCTGAAGCTTCTATGAAAAGAAGATTCCTGGGGTGGTGAACACTCAGAGGTGCTGGCGAGGCATGGGAGCTCCATGCTCCTTCCCTCATCCTTACACTAACTCTCTTTCATTTGGCTATTCTTGAGTTGTACACTTTATAATTAAGCAGCAAATGTAAGTAAATATTTCGCTGAGTTTTGTGATATAATCTTGGACGTTATCTTGCCCAAGGAGGGGGTTGTGGGAACCCCAATTTATAGTTGGCCAGTCAGACGGAGAGAAGCCTTGAAATTGCAGTTGTTACCTTGACTGAATAACAGGTTTAAAATAACACAAGTTTAAAACGATTTCATTAATACTTGTGATTTTCTTTGGTCAAACATCCCAATCATACACTTCATCTTGCCTGTGACTTAATATTCATGACTTTGTCACTCAGAAACTACTAACATCAATTCATCAAGAAGAAAGTTGCCACTATCATGAAAAGGTCAATTTCGTTTTTAAAAAATATTAAACTTTATTATTTTCCTGTTAGTAATCATCTCGGCACAACAAATAAAATATACTTTGTAACCCACCCGATTTGCTTTAAACAGGCAAAACCATCTGGTCCACTCAATTAATTTTAAGGCTCTTTGTGTCACAGAGCCAGTGTTTTTGAATTAATTTCTATTCTGTGGGCATTTAGATTGGCTACTTACTCTTAAGGTCCCCCCTCTCTTCCCCTTCTCTCTCCCCCATGCCTCCTACATGCTACCATCACTAGCTCCACACACCCACAGGTATTAGGGCACCGAAGTCCATTTAGCTAGTAGCATCTCATTTGGCACTTCACTTTTTTCATTTTATTCCAGAAGGTTTGTCTGAAAGCATAATGACAACAAAAGCAGCAGATTTGAGAGATTCTCCCAGGAGAAGAGAAAGGACAGATGTACACAGACATATAGCTGAAAACGCTGCCAGCAACAGCTGGGGAAGTGACAGGCACGGAAGTGGGTGACCACCCCGCGGAGCGCAGACATGAACCCAAAGGGGCAGCAATTTCACTTGATGTCCTTTTGACTTCCTGGGCTCCCTTTTATCTACAAAGGGGAAGGCTAATCTTGGCTTGCATCCAACGAAAGCCCTCCTGCAGGTATGCTTTTTATAACATTTCAATTATTCCTTCCGTTTCGCTCCTTTCAGCCTCATTTTAAAAAATCTTAAGAAGGGATATCCTTTTTTAAAAAAATTACAATGATATTACTGGTCACTCCATAATACTAAAAGCAAAAAAAAAGTTAAAGAGACTCATCCCTCAACCAGAGGTGTGATCTGCAGACAGCGTTAACGTTCCTTTTCTGTTCTTTCTTGAGCATACTCACCTTGTCATCCTCATCATCTTCGTCATCTATGTCTGTGCTTTCCTAAAAGGAAACCCCATAGTGAGTTAATAAAACATCAACCAGAATGACCAAACGCACATTAAGTATTTCTGGAGAACGTAAGCATTAGTACTTTTTAATGCATTATACCCTCTTGAAAAATAAGTTTAAAGTTCAGGGACACTGCGGTAAGACCGTAAACAATATGCATATTCTACGTAACACTGTTAACTATAAATAAAGCTATTAGGCCAGTGGCCTTCCAAGGCATCCAGCTTTAAAAAGACATTGCCAAATTGTACTTTCTGTAAACGGTGCTGTTCTTATTCTGACAAATGAACCGACTACTATGTTAAGGCAGAGAATGCACACTCCGTTTGTGCTAGGCTTATTGTTATGATGACTGCTCTCTCCCTTTGGGGCCGTTACTGAGACATTAGACAATAGAAAATGCATTAGTCTGCATATAATCAATCTTAAGGATAAGTTAAGAATACAGTTTCCACGTGGTATTTTTATTTTGCTTGGACTTTGGGGCTGGAAAGGGCAGGTGAGGGAAGAGGAGGGAACTCAAGGCTCTGACCTGGACTTGACGGTGCCTGACTTTTTCGCTCAGGGGTAACAGAGCACCCCTCTTGCTACTAATGGGTTTGTTCAGAATTAGTTGAACATCTTGGTTATGTAATAGGCAAGTTTTAATCACTCCACTGCAATGTTTAAAAATGAACACATGTAGAGACACAATTGAGTGGGTTCAGTGGTTTAGAAGGAGTGCTCAGTATTAGACAACCGGGTCCAATTTCAGCTTGAACACATAGGTTTCTGCTTAACCTTGCAAAGGTCAGCCATGCTGTTTAGATGCCACTGTTCCAGTAGTAAAAAGAATTATCAATATCATGCTCTTAAAAGAGAGTAACTCTGAAATCCAGAGAGTACTCTGTTATATTCTATAAAACCACTGAACTCTTATCCAGAAATTTCTCCAGGGCTGGTACAGCCCTACCTCCCACAATTCTCGTGAGATTCAACTAGCAGTTTGTGTGACACTCATTGACCCTCTGGGGGAACTAACCTAGTCACTATTGGCAGCAAGCATGTCTCATGAAAGCTAATGTATAAATGGAAGTGTAATGGAAACAGGTTATGGGAGGAAAAAGACACTGTTATTAGGAATTAGAAGTTTTCAGCTTAGAACAGGATTCCAGCACTTTTTTTTCCACTGTGACTTTGGGCAAATCACTTTGCCACTATGAGCTGTAGTTTCATCAAGCATAACATAAAAATAATTCTTGCCTCCTTCATAGTTGTATCATCAAAATTAGGTGATGAATTTGAATTTTTTGTTAAAAAGGTATGTATATGCATATAAATGTATGTACAGCAAGTATATTTATGTGCATTATTACATACGTACATGCTCAAATCAATGTACATGTCTGTACATACATACACACTCTAAGCACATTATATACATAGTAGGCAAAATAAAATCTGATTAAACATTATAAAAATGTGAGTTGACAGCGTTTGTTATTAGAGACAGTTCTCTGTACAAATTTACCTTATCTATACCTCTGTGAGGCCTGCTCCTTAAATGGACTGTAAAGCTATTTATTTATTACATGGTTCTATTATCTCACTGATACTTGTCTGTGCCTATTGCATTAAATAATCACAGTCCAACAGAATGGAATTCGGAAATTGCCTGAAGTTTTACCTCCTGCTACAACACTCAATTTTCCCACATTCCTTCCAACTCAAATGAAACCAGAAACATCCCCGAGACATCTATCACTTCCAAGATGATTTCTTTTTTATAAATGATGTGGAGGTGATCTTTTAAGAAAGGAAATGATCAACTGTTAGAACTTTAGACTTTTGTTTCAAAGCTTGGTTCTTCAATACAGACTGTCAAGATTACATCAAAAACAAGGCTATAAATACAAGTTTCTGCATACCTAGAGCAGAAAAATCCTATGAGGTAGAATGAGGGGAGAAGGAAAAGGAGTAGATGGTAAGAGATGTCTTTGTCTGTCATCAACATAACAGGAAATTTGAGAATTCTAAGACTAATTTGGGCACCTGAAAATACAGGGGTTTATGCCCACCTACTTTCTGATTGCCCTGGAAGTTAAACCTCCAAGAAGCTTCCGAGTTTTCGAGGCAGACAGAACACGTTTGTAACACGTTTGTAACACCTTTGTGGAAAGACTTGAGTCATCTCCTATAGTTCTCTCTGTGCCCTGGAGAGGCTCAGACAGATATCAATGGCTTTTCTGCACTGGCTGAGAAAGTTATGCACAAGAACCTTACAAAGAACCAGATAGGCACATGCACAAGTGCTTCCAGAATGGAAATTAAAACAAAGACCCAGAGGAACATATTGGCTGGGACTAAGCAACACCTGATAAAAGCCCTACCCTGCAAAATACATGGCAGAGCTGCACCTCGCATCTCAAACACCATGGACCTGGGCCACGATTTGGTGACCCTTGTTTATTGTTGACACATTTTTTTCTCAGGTCAAATGTCAGAACTCTTTGGATATTGGCTTACCTGGTTGTCCTGCACGCAGCTGACCTTGCCTCTTGTGGGTCTGATGAAATTGTAGACAAAGAGCAGCAATAATGCCAAGGGGATCATGTATAGCTCAAAATTCCAGACGGTGACCAGAAATATCTGATTTGAAGACAAATAAGATCATATGACTGCTTGATAACACAAGAGAGGGACAATCTTAAGGAGATTCAACTTGGGACTCTCTCTATAGTAGCTCTTAGAAATAGTTTCAAAGACACACAAGGAGGAAGAGTGTGAAATGACTCGGCCAGTCACAATCTACAACAGACAGATACAATAGCTTCCTATCTTGAAATGCTATTGCCCCATTAACCTTATTACTTTTTTTTTTTTTTTTCACTTCTGGATGTTGATGTATTAGAATTTAGGGAAAGCAGTATGGAAAAATCCAAGGTCACAAAGAGGCAGGCCACCGGACAAACTGCGCCAACAGTGAGACTCATAAAAAACTCTTCAAATCTACCAATGTCAAGGCTGTATAGCCACAGGAAAATGATCAGCTAACAATGTCTACATCAGAAAGGAACACATTTACCTGACCAATTTCTATCAACCTCTGAAATCTGTTGACTCTTCACATAGAAGGGCCAGGTGAGTTTGAGGTTTCCTTCAAGCACCTACACTATGAGGGTTGCTAGAAACGTGAATGCAAATAGGACGTGGCTCTACCTCCAAAGAACACCTGATAATTACAACAGGAGGCAGGAGTGAAATCTTGAGCAAGTTAACTTCCAAACTTGAGACTCACTTTATTTTAAAATTCATAGGTAGCCAGCAGAGTGTCTCACACCTGTAATCCCAGCACTCTAGGAGGCCGAGATAGGTGGATCGCTTGAGCTCGGGAGTTCAAGACCAGCTTGAGCAACAGCCAGGCCCTGTCCCTAAAAATAGCTGGGCAGTAGGTCCCTATAGTCTCAAGAACTCAGGAGGCTAAGGCAAGAGAATCACTTTGAGCCTAAGAGTTTGAGGTTGCTGTGAGGTCTGACACCACGGCACTCTATGGAGGGTGAGCAAGTGAGACTCTCTTAAATAAATAAATAATAAATTCCATAGATAGCTTAGAACAGTGGTTCTCGAACTTCCTAATGCTGCAATGTATTTTCACTGTTACAAAGGGGTCGCGACCCACAGGTTGAGAACCGCTGGTTTAGAAGATGAAATTAAGATAATTTGTGGTTATTAGTTGTCAACTTGTGTTTGAAAAAGTCACTGTTAGATCCACTTAGAAGAGGCAAATTATTCCATTTTGAGTGGAAGTAAAGCTTTCTTTCCAAAAAGCAATGTTGCTTTATTGTTAAAAACTTGCTAACATTAAAAAATGTTTGGTAGCTATCATGTATTTCTTTGGTTTTGGTTCCTATTGTAAATGAAATCATTGCTTCTATTATATTTTTCAAACTCATTATTCTTTGCAAATAAAAACAATTTGTATATATTAGTTTTTTAAAGTAGTAACTCACTGAATTTTCTTTATTGTATCAAACAGCATTTTATTGCATTTTTCTAGGGTTTCTAAGAAAATAATTACATAATCTACAAATAAGGAATCTCTGTTTCTTCTTTTCTATTATTTGTAACTTTGGTTTTTCCTGTTTAAATTCATTTCTCCAACAAAACAATGTTAAATAAATCTGTTGAGGGAGATATTATTGTCTGATTCCTAGCTTTAATGAAAATGTGTCTAGTGTTCCAGTTTTCTTTTTTTTTTTTTTTTTTTTTTTTTTTTTTGCGGTTTTTGGCCAGGCTGGGTTTGAACCCACCACCTCCAGCATATGGGGCCGGTGCCCTACTCCTTTGAGCCACAGGCACTGCCCTAG